>JAAEAF010002933.1:0-81651 GCA_011037195.1 Triatoma infestans | reverse complement strand
ATTGGCAGAAAAAATCAGAAGGAAGTTATCATGTATGATTAGAGATGATGGATGGACTAATAGAATCAAGTGGACTAAAGCGCATATCGGCACTTTAGGAAACGAGAGAGCTGATCGTTTAGCGAAGCAAGCTTCAAAGGAGGAAAGCCTGGAGTTGTGTTATAAGTACTACCCAAAATCGTATGTGAAGTCTGCAGCAAGACAGGAAACATTGCGGAAGTGGGAAGAAGAATGGACTCATTCAAAGGAAGCACAACACACCAGACAGTTCTTCCATCTATATACGCACAGACCGTCATAACGAAAGTGACTTAGACAGCTGTGACCATTACTGACAATGTTTCTTGTCGGGGCAGGGAAAATTTAAGAGTTATTTACATAGATTTAAAATAATCAGTTCGCTATCATGTCAGTGTGACAAAATAAGTAATCAAACACCAGATCATCTACTCTTTAACTGCACCCTCCTGGACCACCTAAGACTGGTTTTATTAAGAAAGACTATACTGACTGGACATAGTTGGCCACCAAATAAAACCAATCTGATTGACATACTTTACCCTCAACTTCATTAACAAAATCAATTACAATCAAATAGTAGCCTAGTTTCAAAACAGTAAATAACCATGTAAATATCCACTTCTCCTAAACCAAAAATTAATTGTATATCTTATCTAAATTTTTATTTATTTATTTTTTTTGTGTGTTTATCTATCTTACTTTCTTATGAAACATGTAATATTTTAAATGGAGCATGTTCAAAATATAATAAACTCCCTCCAAATAGGGGTACTATTGGGAGGAAAAAAAATGCTTATCTTTTATGTTCTATTTCTTATTCTACGGTTGAAAGCGTTTGTTCGCAATGAATTTTTACATAGTATAGTTTACCTGTTGTTAATTATACGTTTCAAAACTTTTCTCTTAATGGTAACAGGGACGGGACAATAGTGTATATCACATCATCTTTATCTCCCGAATCACACAATTTCCAAAGCTCTTCATTATTGAATTGAACTTTTTCTTCATTTACAAAGATACATGCATACTTATAACTGGTTAACCTAATCGTGAGATCAATCTAATTTGGTTATTATTAATATTATAATACAGATAATCTTCTCACATTCCTAAGCTATTAATGTTACGAAAATATAAATTAAATGATGAGTTTATGACAAAATCAGCATCCTTTGATAAATAGTGATTTTTCAAAAGCTTCAACCAAACAATTACAATTTTTATTAATAATATCAGAACTCTGAATGTCCTAAATATGATTTGCCCCTTCGGATAGAGAAGCTCATTCAATTCATAAGTCCAATGAAATGGGATATTTTTACAATTGTAAGGGTGTTGTGAGGAGATGTTGGTTGTTGAAGGTGATAGATAAATAACACCTTAATATAGGTATAAGATATATGTAAATATGTAACTGACTGTATACCAAAGACTTTACACTTTAGAGTTTAGAAAAAGAAGAAAAAAAACCCCCCGCCTAACGAACTGACAGACTGACGTGGCTATATAAACAGATATGTTGCGGAGTGGATGTTTGAGTGTAAGATTGAATTTTTCAGAATGGTTTCTGACTGTTTCTCTCGTATTTATATACACTCGCCGAGCTCTCTCCTCTCTCTGTGCGTGAGGGGCTGTTTATGAGTGGTGGGGGTTCACTCGCTAGAGTGGATGAGTGGTGAGGGTTCACTACCCCTACATCATCCCCCCTCCTGAAGTAATTTTTCGTTTGCGAAAAATTAGCGTTGGTAGCTTGGCTGAAATGATGTTGTTGATGCTGCTAAATTTGTAGCATATGTGGCTAGTCGGTATGTTAAAAGGATTGTACACTGCGTTTTAAAAGTGTCAAAGAAAATCTTTGCCGCACCCGTTAATTTTAAAATTAGGATTTCCAGTTTGTCGGCTTCTGACCATCCCGAAATCGCACTATAGTTATGTAATTTGGTCTATAAATGAATTTATGTCGCTATTATGCGCTCCATCAATTACCGGTAGGTTATTTATTAGTTGTAAATTACGGATGTTAACCGTATTCGTCGAGTTAATTTTATTTAATAAATACGCGATTGCTTCATCAGCAGATTTTTGTTGGCCATCGATTGTGTATGTAGACATGATTTTAGACAGTCTTTCTTTTAGAATTAACAAATTGCCACTTGTAGGAAGATTATGTTGTTTTAATTTTTGAATAATTTCGGCTCTTTTCATAAAAAGGTAGTCGAAATATTAAAAATATGAAATATAAAATAGATGTAACAAAAAATATGGTTGAAATTAAAATATTTAAAAGTGTAAAACTAGAATGAATATTAATAAAAAAATTGAAATTTATATCTTACTTTTAATGAGAAACGGCTGGGTTTCGATATCGCTGCCACCAATGTAAGGGTGTTGTGAGGAGATGATGTTGGTTGTTGAAGGTGATAGATAAATAACACCTTAATATAGGTATAAGATATATAATTGATATATGTAAATATATAACTGACTGTATACCAAAGACTTTACACTAACTGAACTGAACTGAACTGACAGACTGACGTGGCTAAACGATATGTACGGAGTGGATGTTTGTGTGTAAGACTGAATTTTTCAGAATGGTTTCTGACTGTCTCTCTCGTATTTATATACACTTGCCGAGCCCTCTCCTCTCTCTGTGCGCGAGGGGCTCTTTATGAGTGGTGCGGGTTCACTCGCTAGAGTGGATGAGTGGTGGGGGTTCACTACCCCTACACAATCTATAAATTTCAATTACAGCCGTGTAAGTGTAAGAGTGTGAGTTTTCCACACCAGTTTTCTAGCGGTCGCCCTATATGAAAATGGCTTGATAAATTGAAACGCGACTAGCACAGCGCAGTGTATGTGGTGTGTGGCGTAACTTTGCGTTGTAAAAAGTGGTCATGGTCTATATACAAAATGAAGCTTGGCTATTTCAATCAATATCTCAGAAATTCAAATCTTTAATGGAGCCCGTTTTATTTACTATATAAGAAATGTTTTAAGATTTAAATTTATTCAATTTGATTTCACCTCAATCTAAAATAAAAATAAACTAAACTTTAGTAAATTCATTTATTCAATGAACCAAAAAGTTTTTACTTCAATTCTATTAAGGGATGTGATTTGAAAGAATTTGCATTGTAAACAAGTTTTTTAAATAATTTACTAAGTTTGTGAATGAAGTTTGGTTAAACTTTATTTTCATTGCTATGTTTTATTTATTAAATTGTACCAGCAATTATCTAGAACCTAAGAGAATTTTGTTATTTCCAGCCCGCTTTGGATGTATTTATGAAGTGTATACCTTAAAGCGCTAATCCACTTCCTTACTGGATTGCAATACAATATAGCTACTATGATATTTGTTGATCAACTAATATATATTCATTGATAATAAAATAGACCTGTCTATATTGTTTCCAACAAAGTGTTAAACATAAATCTAGGGTACATTAAAAAAGAAAGTGAGCCATAAATGTTAAGGTGTTTCCGTTATTCAATTATAACATGAAAAACTTTTAGTAGGTTTGACATTCCTTATTGATTTATAAACTTAAACAAAAACATAAAGTAAACCCAATATTATCAGTTATTTGATAGACTAAATAAAATTATATTACCAGAGGAGATTAAATAAAGTTTTCAACACTGAAGTTATTTATTTATTTAGCAAATCCATTTATCACGTCTTATCACTTAAGAAATAGTTAAATTAGTTTACAATATAACTTCAACTTAGTTTTTTCTTTATTATTCACTTCTAAAATATTACATTATTGTGCTTTTTAAAAACATAACATTCTTATATATTAACCAAATCTGGTGTGAAACACTCGCACAAACTTTTCATACCGAAATTCTCACTTCTCATTGGCAATTTTCCTAAAAATAGAAAATTTTAGTTTTCCCCTGGGAAAATCTTTGGAGCATTATCGAGAAAATAGCAAAATATTGAATAATCCATTGTGGAAATGCGCAGAAAAATTAACAGATTTTTTTTTTTTTTTAAACTTGTAATTTTATAAACATATATAATTATCAGAGATCTTGACCGTGATAGCCTGCTTCTTTGTGTCGTCATCGACCGGTTTCGGGCGTTCACCCATCATCAGGATGCTGTTGTCAAAGCAACGTAGACTTGCACAGAGTAAATTCAGTTAATACACTCATATATTGTAGAGTGTATTATATATTATAGAGTGTATTAACTGAATTTGCTCTGTGCAAGTCTAGGCTATCACACTGTTTAGACAAGAGCATCCTGATGATGGGCGAACGCCCGAAACCGTCGATGACCACAAAAAGAAGCAGGCTGTATGAGTCAAATGTTGGAAAAAAAAAAAGAAGGGAAAAATAAATGATTATTAGGTTGTTTTTATTGTAAAGGTGGAATGTAGGAATAAGGAAAACAATGACAACGCGAGTGTAGTATTGAGTAGTGCGCGCGTATGTAAATGAACGAGTCAGAGTGGACAGTCAGTGCCCGCCACAGTACGTGGAGGCATTAGCAAGTCTAGTCGGTGGCTTTTCAACGGCTTTTCGCCAGTCTTTGACCCCTGCCTTCGGAAGTGAAGGTTCAGCGAATAATCTACGGCCGAAGTGTACCCAGAAGGGGATGTTCTGCACCTGAGAGAGCAAGGAAAGTACCGGAGCCAGACGAAAGATACAGATCGGACTGGAGTGACAATTATCTTCGGGGTGCACCCAGCTAAGTTATCTTCTATATTTACTATTAAAAGGTAAGTTCATTATTATTAATATTACAACTAGTGAAACATATGTTAATTTTTTTATGATTACTTTTGCCATATAAATTAATTAATATTATTACTATTGTTGAGGGATAAGTTTAGTTAATTTCTATTATCATTATTATAGTAGGATTAATTATTCTAAGTATTATTGAGAATTATGTTAATGATGTCATTATAATTATTATTAGTGAGAGTTAAGTTGCAGAAAATTGTGTTACGTGTTTTTTTTTTTTTTGAGGCTATTTGCTTTTTTCTTTGTATTTGGTTAGTTATTACAATATATATATATATATCATTATTTGTTTTTCTTTTTTTTTATTGTTATTTCCAGCTACCCCCTCTTTTCCTTCCTTTTTTTTCTATAATTTAGAAGTTTCGTTAATTTCCGCTACTCCAATTGAACAAAATTAACGTGGCGCCCAATCTTAATTTTCAATTTCTTTTGTTTTGTCTTATTTTCTTTTTTAACCCATACTTTCTCCACTGGTTAGCAGGCCGGACCTTCTGCACCTTCCCCTAGCACTAGCTTTGGGGGCGTAATATAAGGCTAGCACGGAATAGATCACTGATGCTTTCCAGCTCTGCGGAACCAACCACAATACCTAATTATGCTTTTATATTTAGACAAACCATATGGTATTTTGAAATAGAGAGAAAGTGAGATCAGCGCTTTCCCACAAAAATTAAATTTTTCCTCCCCCCAAAAATTTTCGAATAAAAATAATACGCGATGTTTAAAGAAAATCGTTATAGGCATTTTTGAGAAAATCCACGATAAACTGAAAAACCCATGGCGTGTATTGTTGCTCCCGGTGGGTACAATAGATCTTTCTGGTCCACATTGCAAAAAAAATTCAGAGGGATCTCCAAATTTTATTTCCTATGAAATATCAAATATTTAGCGAAAAATAATTTTTCGTAATATTTCTAGAAGAGAAAGTAAAAAAAAATCTGCACTAATGGAATACTAATTAATAATTTTTTTTTATTGCGCCTATCCTATAATTATGTTTAACCACTAAATTTGAAAGTTTCGGCACATTGTTTTCTATACATACTTCAGAGCAATCTTGATCATTCACAGCAGCTACTGGAATTACTTAAAAAAAAAAAAAAAATCACGACAACGGTTGAGTAAATCTAAAACTTCTAAAGTTAATCAATTTTTAAATTAATCTCGTAAGTCAAGTAAGCGGATTATCAAATTTAATTTAATTTTCTAATTAACTTAATTAAAAAGAGTTAAAAAAAAAAGGGAGCTCAAGAAAACCATAATTAGTGTTGCCATTCATTTAAAGTTAATTTTATAGTTAATAATTCAATTTAACATTTTTTAAGCTGAAAAATGCTTATACATTATTTACGGATTATTGCGAGGCCATCTATATAATTTAATCTAACAGTAATAATTAAATTGGATATATCTTAAAAATAAAAAAAAATAAAAATCTCTTTACTTTATTTCGGTAATTAATAACACCAGAGCGCGTGTTTCATTTTTTAATTAAAAAAAAAAAAAAAAAAAATGTAATACATTATAGAAAAAATTTTCGTTTGATTGGTTGATTTGAAACATCACATTTCTAATTTGCATCACATTTACGAAATGAGTTTTTACCGGAAATATATGATTTGAGGTCTCCTGAGTACGAAAAAAAAATGTTTTTATTGAATGACTGGTGTGTGTGTGTGTGTGTGTGTGTGTGTGTGTGTGTGTGTAGACACTTCAAACTTAGTATTCCGTTTAGGCGTTTAGGTACCACCACCGTAGTATCTAACACGAAAGTTTCGAGCAAAATTAATCAACCGGAAGTGCAAAATCAATGAATGTTTTTGGTGCCATTTTCAAAGAAAATAGCGAAAAACTAAAAAAAAAAAAATTAATTAATTAAAACTCCATTTTCGGTTGATGCATTTTGCTTGAATCCTTTCAGTCGGATGCGAGAGGTAGGATCTAATCAGAATACCGTGTTTGAGCTTCCAGCGAATTTTCATTTTGAATATTTTGTTCAAACTGACCAAAGTCTATTCACTAAAAATTGTTTTTTAATACTCAGAGGACCTCAAAACATTTCCGCTGGAAATGCAATTTCGAAAATTTGATATTATTGTAATACTTCCGCTTACTAGGGGATAAGAAAAAATAAAATTAAAACTTGGTATTCTGTTTGGGTACTACCATCGCATGTTACACGAAGGATTCTGGCAAAATACATCAATCGGAAGTACTGCCTTGACTAAATGTTTTTTGTTTTTTTTTCTTTGTTTTTCTTGAAAACGGCTCCAAACATTTCTCTAAACTTCATATACTACTTTCATATGTAATATCCGGGAAACATTTCCGGGAAAATTAAATTTTTTGGGGGAGATCCTGGCGGAACAGTAGCGTTCAGTTCCCCTCTACAGTACCGCTTCAGGACAACGACATTAGAGAATATGTATTTCAGCATTCAGGAATTTTCTCGAAAACGATACTGTAACGTATTCCTTTAAACTTGCTGCACAAAATATAAACCTATCACTTTTATTTGTAATATTTCCCCCTCCCCCCAAAATTGATTTTAAGGTAGTTCTGTGAAATTTGTGTCGTTAAATTTCAGATTGTATATGAGTTTGGTTCAATAATATTAGCGCTTTCTTTTGAACTACAATGTAAGCACTTCTATAACCTGGTTGATTGGATACTTGCCTCCCCACCCACAAAATTACTCAATAGGATGAGTAAAATTGGAAGTTTAAAAAACATTTGTCATATTTATATATAAAGGTAATCTGTTAACAGGAGTAAGAGAAAGTGTTATGAGTGTTTCTCACCAAATTTTTTGAATTCTTTTTTACTTTCTCTTATTCCTATATAGTAAGAGGAAGTATTATAATCGTGGCAAATTTTCGAGTTTTCACCGGAAATATCCGTTTTGAAGTCCCCTGAGTCCAAAAAAGTAGTTTTTAGCAAATGGTCTGTATATGTGTGTATTTATTTGAACAGCATAGTTCAAAAACGAAAAACCGCAGAAAGTTGGAACTTAATATTTCGTTTAGGTATCACTTTCGTTTAGAAAGTGACAGTACGTTATCTGTCAAAATTCCTTAACCGGAAGTGCCACTTTACTAGTTTTTTTTTTTTTTTTTTTACTGTTTTGCAATTTTTAAAAAAATGGCTCCAATAATATTCTTAAAACTTGTTATATCTACTACGCATACAAAGAGCTACAACTTTTATTTGTAACATTTCTCCGGGAAAATTTATTTAAGGGCACTTTGTGGGGAGGGGTGAGGTTAGGTTTTCATATTAAGTGCTATTTCAGTTTATTATACGATTCTGTCATCTAAACAAAATTAATTAGAAATAAATAGATGGCCAAAATTTCGATTCTTTAAGAAAATTAGTAAACCGGAAGTGGGCGAATTTCATTAAATTTGGTACACAAACTTTAAAATTTGTCAATTATAATTTTGAGGACTGGAGTAAGAGAAAGTTATGTGTGTGTTTCACACCAGATTTTTTTAAATTTTTATATTGTAATACTTTGCTTTTTTTATTAATGCATTATGAATATAATGTTGTTTTTTTTTGTTTGGGCCTCATATTCAAAAATTATTTTATTCGGTAAATGTATATAAACTTTTTAGAAAAGTAGACCAACTTCTAGAAACGTTCGCAAGAATGCATTGAAATCCATTCACTAGTTTCTAAGCTTTTCGTGTCCACATAGACCGATTGAGGTCTTGAGGCACACATATATTTTATGTCTACATGCTCTGAAGTGCATAGAAGTTTTGAAACGATACTTAAATTGTCAGATTTGCTGAAATTCCTGATAAAATTCTTACACTTCTTCCTTTGCTTGGTGAAAGGAGGCCGTAGAAAACAAAGAGAAAATAAATAAAGTAATAAATTTAGAATGTTAATGGTTAATTTATTTACAAAATTCAACATTTAAGTACAATGTTAGTTATATAAATGCATACATATACAGCAATATTAATAATCCCGATTTATTTTAATTTTTATATAAAACTAGCTGTTTTGTTAAAAAAGTAAATTAGTTTATTTACAATAATATTATTATTTACAAATATTATAATTTAATATATTTACTATCTAATAATTCTGTTATTTAGAAATAGGTTTAGATATATAATGTTTTATTAGAATAAACAATTAATTAACATTACTACATAAAAATAATTGTTTTTTTCTTTTCAATTATATTTTTATACAAACAGAGAGAGCTTTCAAAAGTAGCTTTCCTTTTAAATTTTTTTGTCACACACTTAGATAAATGTATAATTATTTTTCTTTTTTTGTTCCAAATAATATACAAATAGAACTTCGTGCAGACAGGTTTTTTTTTTTTTTTTTAACATCATGTATCAATAATTATATTATTGTTTTAAATTAAATATACTTGTCTTAATATATATTCGTTATCCAGAATTCTCATTTAGTCTCAATTTTTATTTAAACATTGATTTCAAATTATCTAATTTTCTAATTTAAATGAACACAAAACACTAAGTTCTATTATCAGTATTAATATAAAAAAACCTAAAGAAGTTATTAATAAATGTCTTATAAAAAAAAAATTAAGTTTTTAAAATAAAATAAAAAATTAATTATATAATAAGCGTTTTATATGGAAGGAAAATATAATATATAGGAAACTTGAAAATTCAATTATTACATAAAAATGAATAAATAAAAATTTATCTACTTATCTAATAATTTAATTTAATAATAAACATTTTACACAAAAACCATTGTTAAATAAAATTAATTAAAAAGAAAGTCTTTCACAGGAAGCTAAGGATTATTATTATTATTATTATTATTATTATTATTATTATTATACAAACATTAACATTCAATTCTAAGAAAAATCAAATTTATAAAACAAAAACAAATTAAATAATATTTAATCTAAGACATATTCATTTTACATAATTTATTATGTTTTTCTTGTCCTATATTATACATATATAAAGATTATTAATTAACAACAATGAAAACAATTATTTATAAAACATACATTTTTATTTCTTTTTTTTTTCTTTTTTCATACAATCATTAATATTTTAATATTAATATTATATAGTCTAAACAATAAAATGGTTCTCATTGGATATGACCATGGGCTCATTATGGTACATTCCATTGATAAAATTCCATTTGATTTACTTTTTATAAAAATATATTGTGTTTATTATATAATATAAATACATAAAACTATGAATACATTTCCTTCACACTTTTTTTTTTAATTAAATAGGCAAAGTCCGTTTTTAGTTTATAAATATATTATATATATATATAATTTTTTATTTTATTTTTACAGTATTAAACATAATTGTTTTATGATATTTACAGCAAAAATTTGGTTATACATTTAAGGAGAGATAAAATTATATAAATTTGGTTAATTGGGAAAGTGAAGAACAAAGAATTTTTTTTTTTTTGGTTTTATAATTAATTATAAAATAATCCAAGTAAAATATTTTTTCTTACAAATTTTCTTTTTTGGATCGTAAAACAGCACAGCCTTACATCGAATATAGTTCAAATTATTTCTTAGAATAATCCTAATAGAAAAAAAAAAGCACTTTTGCTTCTTAAACAAATTAAAACTGTTTATTTTTAATCATTGTTCACTTTATTGAAGAGGACAACGAGGGATCACAATTACTTACCCTAATTTATGGGAAAGGATGTTATGAGGCTTTTGTATTTTTGTGTTTTATATTTTCTTTGTGCCATTGTTTTCAATAGGCTTTTAGAATCAAAACTACGTTATTTCTTTCCTTTAATTACATCTTAGTCTGGACTTTGTTTTCAATAAACAATAATTTAACTTCTCCAAAGAAAAATTCAGGATTAGAAAAAGTAATAATTAGAAAGAATTTAAAAACAGTCCTAGACTAAAAAATACGCACACTAGATTTTAAATATGCGAAGGTAAGTGTTGCGCCCTCGTCGTATCTTTTCGCTAGACTTGTGTCACCATGGTCGTTGTATGATTATGATTAACACCATTTTCAACTTGTGGTACCGGCAACCATCTTGGTCTGAACAATAAACTAAATGTATTCCTAAATTGGCGACTCATTGCACAATAAATCATAAAATTTATTGCTGAATTAATTAAGGCTAAAATGTCCATTACATCGCCCAATTTATCATAACAATCTTTGAAAAATCCTCTGCCTAATATTATGGTGAGCATACCTAGTATTCCTTGTGGAAATTCAGTAATTAAAAATAAAAGTAACACAGCTAATAACATTTTTGTAGTTCTATCAGTTTGACGTTCATTTTCCAAGTTTCTTGGTGTTTTTTTTGAACCTGAAGTCAATGCTTCACGTCTTCTTTTAGCGTCCATCAATGCACAAATTAATCTTAGGCTTAATACGGTAAGCGCAATGCATGGTATTATCTTTATTACAACACTGTATATCCAGAAATTAAGATCTACAAGTAAATTGTGATTTGCTGAACCCAATTCACTAAAATGTACAATATATAAAGTCTGGTTTTGCATCCAAATGCTATTATTATTTAATGGTGGTGATTTTGATTGTACATTGAAAGCTAGATATAAAGGTATACACAGTATTGGACATATTACATAGCCCAAAAATATGGCGATTATAGTACGTTGCATACCGCACCATTCACGATTTCTTTGTGGATATGCAACAGCGATATATCGCCATACTGCAAGCGTTACTGTCAACCATATTGAAATTGTATGACATACTTGTGTAAAATTTGAATGGAAAAGTACAAAAAAACTCCATCCGTAAGTGTAACGATCATTTCTAGTACTAGGCGATAAATACATAAGCCATACAAATGGTATATATTCTAGCATAACTAATAAATCAGCTACTGCAAGACCAGTTAATATGGCATTGGTTGGTGATGTCATCTCTCGTCGTGTGAGCACTACAATGTTGAGCAGATTGGCCACTGAACCGAACAGGCACACCCATAAACTTAGGTAACCATGGATCTCTCTGTACACGTTTCGAAATACGTCGAACCCTGCCCCACAGTAGGGCTGATGCTCAGGAAGTGCGGTAGAATTCATGATATCGATCACAGATCTGAAACAAATAAATTATAAATTCATCACTACTAAGTTTATGTAAGATATTTTTTTATATTAAATAATTTTTTTTTTTTTAAAGAGGAGGTGAAATGCTTTTTATGCACAAAGTGCCGGACTCCCAACAAAATGGCCTACTGGCTAAAACACCCCCCTTCATCACCGGACCTAGCCTGGATTCACTTGTGCAATATTACATCAGGCTAAGACCCCCAACCTGACCCTTATTAGGGATTCACATCCTCCTCATCCAACTCCTTTTTTTTTTACATATTATTAAAACTTCTCTGGCAAAAGTAGCTACGCTCTCCAATTCGCTCTGCTTGTGAGAACTATACTTTGGAATCGGTCAGGAGTCGGCCGGCCGATGCTCCCCTCCAAATCCCTTCTGAGACGACCCCACCTTTCACACTCAAAAAAGGTATAATGGGCATTGTCCCTCATGCCTGTACAACGGGGGGCAGTTCCCTCCCGGCCTCTTGCCCATTTTCCGCAGTTAATCTCGGAAGTAGCCGTGACCAGGGAATGGTGAGATAGTAATCTACCTCACCGAAAGACTTCCTGGTCCAGCTATTCACGTCCGAGATTAACTCCGCAGTCCACCTTCCTCTAGTCTCCTCCAGCCATGCAGTCTGCCATTCCGACATAGTACGTAGCCGTTCCTCTCGAGCGACTGCTGCTTTGTCCACTTCCCCCCTTCTCCCAAAGATTCTCTTCCGTTTCCAGGCGAGAAATGTAATGGCAATGGCCCCTGCAATTGCCGGTATTGCTGGTATTAAATATAATAACATTTTGTGTAGCTTACTTCTTATTAAAGAAAGTTCGAAACTGAATGGACTTATTTTGGAAATAATTAATCTTTTAGTTTAGTTCGAAAGTTAAATGAGTGAATACAAAGGTTTTCCCGGTGAATTATACTATTAACTTACTTTGGGAAGAATCAATCTTTTAGAGAGAAAGTTAACTAAAGTAATAGAGCAGATGATGCCAGTTATTACACCGGGATTATCTTCTTAAATTCTTCTTATCATCCTTAATTATCTTCCTTAGATATTTTCTTAATAAAAATGATAATTACAATTCATATGTTCTTATTTCGAATTTAAGCATTATTTAACACACAACATTGCAAAATTTTGTAGATTTGCTTAATATTTTTTAGTCTTAAATTCTTTTTTTTAAAAGCTGGCAAAAGGGTACACACAGGTAGAAGACTACAGTTACAGAAAGAGTTCAAAGAACCTGGTTAGCTTGGTCTTTTAGAGTTCACAGAAATTTAGTAGCTTTGTCTTTTCACCCCTTCTCACAGGGGAGGATTTGAACTATGAAGAGAAGGCATTCTTTCAAGCACAGTCTGCATTAGACATTCAAGCAGAACTCTTGTTTTTCGCTCTCTTAGCATCAGTGCCAGTTCCACAATGTATTAATAATAACTTCCTTGCAAATAACTTGTAGTTATTATTTTAATAGAATATATTTATTGTTAGCAGTGGTGACTACTTTCTTATTTCTAATACTTCTCTCTCTTAAAACTTACATACACACAAGCCCTTTACAAAACCGCTCGTGCTACAAAACATCACCCAATAACATTTCATGACCTACAAATTTAATAATTCTATAACACTGGTTTCAGTAAAGTATGAAAATGATAGGAAACCGAAAATAGTTGATAACTCCAAGTGGAGATTTGTAAATTACAGTTAGAAGATGGTACAGTTTTATTTATTTAATGTATAGACATTAATCTCACATAAATTTTTCTTTATTGATTCTAGAATCTTATTTTGTTCATTTTATTTGTATTTAAATTAAAAATAATTTAATAAGTAAAGTGCGTATTACAAAGAGAAAAATGAGAGAGTTCCATGTTGGCTACAGAAACTTTAGGCCATTTAGTTGTACATTACTAGCATATGCTAATGATTTAGTAATATTTGGAAAAGATGGCTGTGATCTTGCAGCAAATTATATCGATCCTGAATGAATAACTCATGAAAATAAACATGATAATAAATGAAGACAAAACAAAAATCATGAGAATACGCAAGACAATGTGCGATCGTAACGTGCGAGTGGTCCGGAATAAAAGGATAAGATTAGAGCAATTAACTATCTAGAGCCCATTTTACTGAAAACGGACAACTAGACACCAAGATTAGAGAAAGAATCCAATCGGTTGGTAGATTCTTCTATGCGGTTAAGAAAGGCTTCTTAAACAAGAGAGAAATTTCCAAAAAAGACAAAGGTTACTGTCTTTAAAAATAATGTTATCCTACTTCTGACCTACTCATGAGAGTCCTAGACTCTTACATCAAAGCATAAGAGTCACAAACAAAGGTATGGAAATGAGTTCGCTATAAGATAGATGGGAAAAGTAGAAGAGACAGAATCGGAAATAGTAAAATTAGAAAAAAATCTCAGTGTGAAGCCAGTAGAGAAAATAATAGAAGAAAACCAATTAAGGTGGTACAGCCATTTAAATATAATGGAAAGCAGTCGCCGACTGGCAAGTATAACCTATGAAACCCAGACGCAAAGACGTACACCAAGGAGAAGACCCAAAAAGAAATGGAAGGACGGCGTCAGAGAGACCTTTACTTCCCAAGGGAGCGACTAGATACGACGAAAAGAACTGGTTACCGACCGTATTATTTGGACCAGGCTCTGCAAAGGAGTTCTTACACCGCAGTAGCGGGAGACAAGAGAAAATTAACAGAGAGAGAGAGAGAGAGGAAGACATTTGTTATTGAACGAGAACGAATTATCCTGCAATGGATGGTTTTACGAAGCAAAGCAATTGGTTTTGGCAGCTTCTCCGCAACAAAGGAAACAGATGTTATCCACTCATCCATTTCCCAAGGAAGATTCTGTTAAAAGCTGATAAAGTGTTGTGCAAAACAGATACTTTGAATTATACAGGATTCACAATGTCCAAGAGGCTTAATAAGAAAACAAGTCATCTTCAAATATGTCATGCATATAACTTTGTCCGCTCAACGAAAGACTGTCTTCAATAAACTTTGCTTATAATATTGAAAGTTCAAACAAATAACTGTTGAATTAACATTTTATTATTAAATCAATGTCCTACTTCATGTGATTGTTTTTGAGGAGTTTGATTTTGAGGAATTTTTTATTGACCAAAAACACTAATGATGTTAACTGAAATTGGGATAAAATTCTCTTCATTTTTTTTTTTAAAAAAAACACTTTTTATATATTTCGTTTATTCAGGACTGTGTATATTTGAATATCACATTCAATTCAAACCCTCAAAAAACAGGAATCCTATACTCAGTACTATTGGAATAATTCCATCGGAATATAGTGAGGAAATCCATTGTTTTTCTTCAATAACCAATGAAATGTAGAATGAATGCTAACCAACTTGTGGAAAGTTTAATAGTCTTTATATCGGTTTCATATTCTATATTTTTGGTAGTAACGTATTACCATATCTCATTTGAAAGTGAAAATAGTGTTCGGGAAAAAGTAGGAGGCTATTGGTTGTCTTGTTTCCAAGCTTTATGGATCACTTCAGATTTAATGTAAATGATTTTTAAGATGTATTGGGATTTCAGGATGTTAATATCTCTTTAGGTAGGCCAGCGGTACAGCACGAAATGCACAATGGAAGATATACAATTATACAATACAATTTAATAACAACACGGTCGTGGAGAGAGATAATTGATGTATGTAAACTATAATAATTGCGGTTAGGCAAACCGTAGCTCGTCACCCCACACACACACACACAAACATACTCATAATTACACATCGTTTAATTAATAACGCTAACATTACATTGAGGCCATAATGATCAAGCTAGGTCACAATGTCTTTGTAGACAGTTCTCTGCCAAATAGATCTTTAACGACAACAAATGACCTAAAAAGAAACAGTGCACAGTAATTTTGTAACTTCAACTTACACATAAAATTCCACATAAAATCTAGTATAAGATAATTTATGATCTCTTAACAATTCTAAAGCCATGAAAAGATTGATGTAAAAAGAAATTGACAAAAGAAGGAATTGTGTTTATAAAATGAAATAAAAAGATATTTTGTCGTGTGCACGATAAAAAGAGATGAAATGAATGGATGAGAGAATGAGGAAATTCTGTTGTTTTTTTTTCAATGCTCAGATAAGAGAATGTCTTTTTGTCTTTAGGAAGCCATAAATCAAGTGACAAGAATTATAAAGAAATGTATCATGTCAGATTATGCTGACACAATTCATACATATATATATATATATGCATTTATCACTTTATGCATTGACCTTTATCACAAAAGTGTAAATTCCTTATGTGTAACGATTTGTTTGTATTATGTCTGTTTATTAATTTGATAAATTATACTGGTTTCTCACGATTGGACAACTATTCTGAAATTAGTTTATTGATTTACATTTTTATTTTTTTGGTTTATTTATTTCACTGTTTTATACAATAAGTACAATGACAGTGGAGTTGTTCCATATTTATAAAAAATTATAGATAATTTAATAAACTTAATTAAAGTCATCAAAGCAATTACTTACAAAAGAAAGAAATAAAAAGATTATTACTTTTCAATAACAATAAATAGTGTAAATATTACATTATAAAGAAAAACAATAATATCTGAAAAATAGGCAATCTTAATTAAAAATGAATTATTGTAAATAAGTTTTCTTAAACCTTAATGAATTTATTGTAAATAAGTATAAGTTCTTAGGCTTATTCTTTAGCGACCATGTTACTTACTTTATAAATGAAACACTGTCTTCAATATTTACTAATTCTGGCAAAAAGTATGTTCTATGAAAATTAAAAAGTGGACATTTAACAAAAAAATGAAAACAATCAGCCCCAGTTCACCATTTCTACAATACTGACATTCCTGAGTGTGATACAACAGATATGAATTATTATTATTTATAAATTTTGAAATATATTTTCCAGATAGCCTAAATTGGGCAATAAAACGTTTCAAATAAAAGTCCAAATCTGAGGTTACATAATTTTGTATGACAGAATCAGCTTCAAAAAAATCTAAGTAGAAGTAGATTATGTCTAAATGTAAATAATTTATCCAAATCTAGATTTCTTAAATAGGCCTGGTAATTAGATAACACTAAGGGAATGCTTTTTCTAAGCTCTTTAGGTGTTGAGTATACCATTTAAATTTAGCACTTCTTAAAGAATTATCTAATTTGTTTGCAGAATATAAATCTCTTGGTTTGGAATAACAAATTTTCGGGACTCTATAATTTTCCATCTGCAAGAATTTCTCCAACCATTTCAGAACCAATTTTAAAATTTTTACTTTTATATGTGACAAACCGAATTCCAAACGGATTAGGAAGTTAGGAACAGATTTGTTAAAGTGAAGTAATTTTTGGAAAAACGATAATTGGATTCTTTCCAATTCATCGGCTTAACGGATACTCTAAATCTGAGCAGAATATAAAAAGATGGAATGAATCAAAGAATCATTCAGTTTAATTATAGATTCCCAAGAAGAAGACTTTACTTTCCTTAAAACCTCCAAGACTGCCCCTTGAGCTAAGTTGGCTTTCGTAGATAAATTTTTAAGATGAGTAGAAAATACTCCTATTGATTTACATATTACTAGATGATTCTTCCCATTACAGAACTCTGCCAGTCCAAAACTCCAGTAAATCAATTGTATGCTAACGCTCTTGCACGAGAGGCAAGAACGGTTATTATTCGAATCTCATTGGGGCTCCTACAAATTACAATAAGTGCCTGTAATTCTTAGACCATTTTATCTGATGTGTTATCATTTTGTTGAGACTGAATTCAAAAGTGACCACATCTTACAATTCGTTAGTGACGACTTGTAAATCAAGAAATCGACAATGTTAAGCCAATTTCAAAAGTAAACATTTTAAACGGATCTAGAAGCGTTTTTTAACGCGTTTTCCTAAGGTCAACACTAGTGTTCTAATCTCAAGCCATAAAATCTTGAAACTAATATTAAACGGGATTGCTAAAATTTTGTTTATGAATAACGATAGATTACCAAAAATATGTTACACTAAATTAAAACGATTACATTCAAATCACCCCTCTCTGAAATATAATTGGTACTCTCAAATTCATAATCTACTTTACAAAATAACTGCCACGATATATTATTAGAGTCTGATCCTGATAAATTCTCAAAACAATTACCCAAAATTTTAAATAAATATTCTGATTTTCTAAAATGTAGCGACATTGATATGCTCAACTCTGGTGGATATAACTTACTATATAAAGAAATGTTTAGTACTCAACAAGTTAGTTTATTACCTTCATATTTAAGTAGCTTTATACCATTTAACGTTATAAAAATTTTTGTTCAGCTCAGACTATCAAGTCAGTATCAAATAAAACTCACCTATAACAACTTAGTATATATTATAAAGCCTAAAGAGCTCTGTCAAATGTGCAATAGTCGCGTGGTTGAGGACCTTCACCATTTTATTGTAACTTGTCCAATATATACCCCGTTCCGTAACTATTATATACCCTATGTTAACAGTTTAACAACGAATCAATTAATTATTATCTTATCTACTTGTGATGAACTCAAAATAAAACAACTATTCCTGTATATAATTAACTCATTAAAAGTTCGATCTTTTCTGCTTAATGAATGAATGAATGAATGATGTCTAAGTAATAAAATAAAATATGTGTTTGTTTATAAACATTGAAATATCAATAAATAGGAGATAAACAAGAAACTTAATTATACTTTTTATACAATAATATTTTTCTGTTCTAATTACAAATATTGTCATTTTTATGTTTTGTTTACTATTGTCTATGTAAATACTTTACAAATTTATTTTTGAAGTCTAAGAAATTTATTTTAAATGTTTTATTCCAAGCAGTTTGCTATTGTATTTTTGTTGTGGTTTGTCTTCTTTAAACTTATTTTTCATTTAATGTATCTCATACCACTCTATTTGTATGGGGCTCTCCCCGAAAGCAAATAAAACTATTATTAATATTATTATTATTATTATTATAACACTAGTGTTCTAATGTAATTATTAATTTTCGAATTTTAGGAACCTGAAATTTATTTTGTAGAAAACTTGTAACTTTACTCTTTACTCCGCGATTATCAGTAAATAGTGTTTTATTTTCCTTTTTTTATTCAGCACGTCTGATCACTTCAAAAGTACCGCATATGGGCGGAGATATTTGAGAGATTTTATTAATGCGCCCCCCAAAGAAAACCTAAATTGAGATAACTAACTGGCCAAGTTTTATTTATATTACAATAAAATAAAGCAATCATTGAGCCAAATTTCCTTATGTCAAGAATTTTCCAGGTTTTTTTTTGATATTAATAAATCCATGAAATAGTAAAAGATATTGATTTTATTTCAGTTTAAAATGACGTATATTATTTCCGTTTAGATTATTTCCTGAGTTATTTCAGTTATCTCAAGAGTTTAGCTTCAATAAAAATAATTCCCCCTTAATCTAATCTTCTATTTCCTGATTCAATTATATGAACAACGTTTGGTATTTCCAACTTAACAAAACTTTCTTACACTCAGCATTATCCACAATTATCACTTAGATATTATTTAAATTTATTTATTATAAGAAACGTTTATTTATTCTAATCAATGATTAATTAATTTGTTCTATTTTTTTTTCTTTTTTTTTTTGTTTTAAAACTTTTAGACTATTGAATAAAAATTATTTAAGTTTTCGACGATTTTTTTATCCATAGAAACACCAATGGATTTCATTAAATTTGTTACACTAACTATGAATACCTTTCACTTTTATTAGTAACTATTTTGTGAGAAAGTTCATTTAAAGAAGTTTGTGGTGGAGGGGGAGTGTATGGTATTCTCTAAATTATCACTTTTTTTTAGTGTGGATTCTATAATGGGTAAAAAATTGAAGACAAGCAAACATTTAGACAAAATGATTAATGTGAAGAAAATTTTCCACAGAAATCTGGATAAACTGCAGTATGAAAAAGTCATGTGATTGTTTCACTCCAGACTTTTCTCACAGGGACAAAGTGGCAGCTCTTTTGGATTCCCGGATATGCGGTAATAGAAGGCAATGAGAGGGCGGACCGGCTGGGTAGGGAGGAATCCTCCTCACGTTTTTGTGGCCCTGAGCCAACCCTACACTGGACCTGAACTGTAACTAAACGGTTCTGCGACAGTCAGATTAGACTTTGCAAGACGAGAGTTTTGGAGAAACATTGGGAGGACATGCAGGGTTGCTTCCAGGCTAAAAGATTTATCGAAAGGACTAAGCAGGGGGTTTCGGATTACTTCCTGCCCCTATAAGCAGGATAAGATTAAAGACTTTAGTAGGTTTAGTGACTGGACTGGACACACATGGGTGGCTAGTAATTTACATAAAATGGAAAGTAAGAGACTGCCGCGTAAATGTTTTATTAGGCTTTTAGAGTTACATGCGGACTCTGTAAATAGTCTGAAATATTACTGGTTCTCTCAGTTGAATAGTTTACTTTTAGAGCACGGTACTGAACTCAATCCAGAAGAATTAACCCGAGGTATTAATTTTTCTGTTAGAGAAATTGTTAATTCCTTAAAAGATAGTTTAAAGCATACGTTCTCGATATAGTCAAATCTACAATGCTCTTCCACTCCTAGCTAATAATGCTCCTCAGGAGTATGTTACTATCAGAATGTTATTTCGTATTACCAAATTGATGGCCCAATTGAGACTTTCAAATCAATATATTATGAAGTTAACTTTAAATAATATGACGTATACTGTAAACTGTAATCAGATCTGTACTATTTGTAATATGTTTGTGAAGGAAGACTTTTTTCATTTGTTTGCTCAATGCCCAATATATGAACACCAATAAGAATGAATTATTTTAAATCTACTATACCCTCTAGAGTGGAGACAGTTATTCTCAGTTATCTATCCAGTATCTCTAAAGAAGATTTAACTTATTTTTGTTACTATTATTGATAGTGTACTTAGGCTTCGGTCCTTCATTTTGAATAAGTAATTGCTTACAGTATTTCTTTTCTTATTATTTGTATTGTTTTGCTTTAACTTTAATATTATTTTAATTTTAAAATTCATTTGCTTTATTGTTTGCATTGGGCCTTTATCATGTTTATTTTATTTATTCATTTTTTTACTTTGCTTTTGTTTGTTATTTACTTTAGTTAATTTGTTCTGATTAAATGTACAATGTTTATTACTTTTGTTTATTAAGCAAGTAGCTCATGCTCTGTTATCTTTTTTCTTGTATGACTTTCTTTACTTTTTTTATAGACACTGTATGTAAAGGATGTAATCTTATAGACGTACAAATAAATAAATAAATAATAAAAATGATAACTTTAGTACGTGTAGTGACTGGACACACATGGGTGGCTAGTCATTTACATTAAATACGGAGGACGTCTAGTACCATAAGTCAGCATTGTGATGATGGAGTTAGGGAAACGGTGTGTCACTATTTATGTCAGTGTCCCCGTTTTGCTGGCTCTAGGTTTCGTATTTTTGGAAGACCTCACTGGGAAAACCTGGGAGCGTTCGTTGGAGCTGAAGGATATTGTAGACAGATCGGCAAACTATCGGGGGGAGATCAATTAGGAGGATGAATTGGAGGGATAAAAGCCATATTGACTTAGGTTTCATGATTTAATAATAATAATTCACTCCAGATTTTTGTTATACAAAAAGGTTGAACACACGCACACACAAAAGTTCAATTACATTTTAAGAAAATTAATAAAATACACAATTTGATTTACAAAAGTAATTTTTTTTTTTTTTTTTTTTTTGAAGAGTTAAGATTAGATCCAGTGGGGAGTTGGCTAGCAACCCTATGCCAACACGACCCCCTACAATCAGAGTACTCTCTCCAGTAATATTTGTTTAATTAGCCTTCGGAATCTGGAGAGAGCATTTTGTGCAAAGCTTGAATCTGTTTTTACTTATTTAATCCCCAAAAGATGTTAGGAATAGGGTTTTAGAAAAGAAGTCAATGGTTCAATGCGGGCCGAATACAAAGCCATGCGGGCCGCCAGTTTGCGACCACTGTCTGAAATATTTAAGTAACTAATGGAAATGCATAATATGGAAAGATAAACTTTAAAAAATGTTAAGTAGGTGTTTTGATATTAATATGTTGAGTAGATATTTGATTCCAAGATAGAAAAACAAACTATCATATTAATATAAACTTGTTTGTTGTGACCCTGTAATAAATGGGAAATGGGTTTTTCTTTTTTCTTTTGCTTTCAGATGCACTGAAGGGAAAGTAAAAGGGTCAGAAGAATCTCAAGATGGCTCGCCAGCTTCTTTACCACAAATATACACACAAAGGCACACCCACATATATAGAGGCAGACATACAAATATCTAGTGTTGCCATCGTAACAGTCCAGACTGTATTCAGTAACATTGCTTAACAATTTCTATGGATAGCGCAACCAAAAGATTACTTTAGTGTCAAAAAAACCTGAAAAGTAATACTTTCAACCAAACACGATTGTTATTTTTTTTTTTTCATTCTTAAAATAAATTTATTTGCCATCAATATGAATTTAACCGAGTTTGAGGAAAAATCGGTTTACCGGAAATGGAAATATTTATATTATATTTCGAATTCACGCATGTATATATTTTTACTTACAAATCAAATTTGTAACTAGTTAGTTATCGTATGAATAAATAATTAATCATAAATCAAATCTACGTAAATTGCATGTAGAGAGAATCGTGTCCGTATTTCACATCAGATTCTTTTTTTGTTAATGTTAATATTTTTTAATTTGCAAATTAATTCCAGAAGACGGTTTTTAGAAATATGAATGGCGATAATTATAAGGGTTTGTTCGTACAGCAGTCCCAGAACGTCAGGTGCATGCGCACAGAGAGTATGCTGTTCGTGCAACTATTTCCAAACGTTGGAAACTGAAACGATTTCCATGTCAGAGTAATGTGTTCGTGCTATTTTTCAAACCATCAGCAAACCGTTCGGAAAATATCATAACAGTCAGAGCTCAAAGCGCCAACAAATTTCAAACTGTCAGTCCGACGCATGTGCAAAGCAGTTTTAACGCATTAATTATTAATTGTTTTGCATAGATTCCAATTAATTATATTACATAGATTCCATCTATTAAATTGTTTAATAAAGATATATTTATGAGCCAATAATTGTATCCACTATTTTTTTCCTGAAGGTTTTATAACTAACGCGAAAAATACTGATCACAAAGCGATTAGTGCAGGTTATGTTTCCAACAGTTTCAAACTAGGCAGGGTGGAGAATGCGCAGTGAAACCCGTTTGCAAACCATCAGCGATTATCACAAACTCGCTGCACGAACAAACCTATATGAGTGGCAATTTTTTTCTTTATTGATTGGATATGATAAATAATGATACAAAAAAAAGGATTCAATAGCAAATAATTTATGTGCAAAAGATTGAAGTTTAAAACCTAATTAACTTACTAATTTTTATTATTAGATGTTTGTTAGTTTAGCTTGATTTTTAGTCGAAAAAGCCAGCTCAAATGTTTTTATGAATAAAAAGAAGAGCTATATACCTTATGGCTTAAAATATACCTTAAAAAAAGAAAAGAAAGAATGAAAAAAAAGAAACAGTAAAACAGAAAAATAAAGTAACTAGAGAGCTGAAATGATGACGCTAGAAAGATTTCCGGATTAAGTTAAAAATCTGTTCGAGTGAAAAGAACAGCATCAGAGCAGGAAATGGAATCATGCAGAATATTTTATGTAAGATTCTAATCCACTTAGAACTCAGGAAATCCATAATGATTATCAAACTTATTTAAATAAACTGGAAAAATCAGAAAAGTTACATTAATATAAATTATTTTTAATACGGTATTGGATTGGCGAGAATGTATTTATTAGCGAGAATGCTGGTATAAATTGTTAGATTAGTTTTTTACCTCCTATTTTGGGATTAAAAGGAATTATATAAAATTATTTCAACCCTTTAAGTTTAGTTTAATTTAGGATTAGCCTATTACATGAAGGAAGGGAATAACTAAGTGGTTAGCGTACTGGACTCCCGGGTTTGAGTCAGCTGTGATGCCCTTAGACTTTTTCTTCCTAGGAGCGTCTGAAGCTCACTGTCCGGTGATGGACAGTGGTGTCTGTAGTGAAAGAACACTGTCCGGAGGCCGGCAGTACACTTAGAAGTCTCCGGGCGCCAATGACCATAGATGTTGACGCGCCTTAAATTAAAAAAAAAAAAAAGTCTGGTGTGAAACATTCACACAACTTTCTCTTAGCGAGAATGCTGGTATAAATTGTTAGATTAGTTTTTTACCTCCTATTAGTAATTAACCTCAAAATTATAATTGACAAATTTATAGTTTGTGTACCAAATTTAATGAAATTCGTCAAAAACTGAAAAAAACCGGTCAGTAAAAGCGCACTTCTGGTTTACTAATTTCCTTGAAACTCGGAATTTTGGCCATCTATTTATTTCTAATTAAGTTTGTTTGCATGATGGAATTGTATAATCAACTGTGATAGCACTTTAAGGAAAAAATTACCCCACACCCTCCCCATAAAGTGCCCTTAAATGAATTTTCCCAGAGAAATATTTTAAACAAAAGTTGTAGATCTTTGTATGTTTAGTTTATATAAAGTGTTTCAAAAAAATTGACGGAGCCATTTTTGAGAAAATTGCGAAAAAGTGAAAAAATCATTTAGTAAAGTGGTAAAGTCGCACTTCCGATTATCCCATTTTTTCAAACTCGGACATTCAACAACATATTTAATTGTAATTAACATTATTTAGATGGTAGAATTGTCTAATAAACTAAAATAGCATTTTAGATGAAAACTTAACCCCACCCTTCCCCCAAAATTGCCCTTAAATGAATTTTCCCAGAGAAATGTTTCAAATAAATGTTGTAGCTCCTTGTATGTGTAGTTGATATAATAACAAGTTTGAAGAAAATCGTCGGAGCCATTTTTTGAGAAAACTCAAAAAAGTAAAAAAAAAAAACAACCAGTAAAGGTGGTACTTCCGGTTGAGGAATTTTGACAGATAACCACAGTCAGATCCAATGGTGATGCCTAAACGGAATATCAAGTTTCAACTTTCTACGGTTTTCTGTTTTTGAGCTTTGCTGTTCACATACATACATACACACAGAGACCATTTGCCTAAAAACCACTTTTTTGGACTCAGAGGACCTCAAAACGGATATTTCCGGTGAAAACTCGATATCGAAAATTTGATACGATTACAATACTTCCTCTTACTAGGCGTAAGAGAAAGTAATAAATAAATAAAAATTAGCGTATTGTAGAAGGTGCAGGAACATATGTTCAAAGTACTGCACCTCTCAGTTAGTTTGTTCAATAGCCTCCTCAAACAAAATCATATAACAAATATCTATGAAAATTACAATATCAGATGGAAAATAATGATGCTATTGGTTTTTGTTCGACCCCCCCCCCCAAGTAAGGGGTGACACAACAATATCCCACACTCCCCCTCGACGGCTAGATCGATGACATAAATGAGGAAGTGTGGAAGAAAATTAACATCCAATGGCTCCACCCTACTTTTCTGAGCAAAGTATTGTTTGTGGCTGCCAAATAAGGTACTGGTGTCATCCCAGTTCGAGTGGCCACACATTAGCTAGATATATAATGAGTACGAGGGCGCTAATGACCAAAGATATCGATGTGCAAAAAAAAAAAACAAAATATGTTATTGGTAAAACGAAAAACCAAAAATATTTAAAAGACAGACGAATATATTGTTTATAAAATGAGAAATTGATTGAAATTCTTTTTTAACTTCAGCAACTATATGGCCAAATATCACAACTATTCTTTTTTCTTTTCTTTTAGACAAATCTGCCATTCGGCTCTAGCATTCCAATATGATAAAGACAATGTTTTGGGTCAGAATAGCTCCCCTAATGAAGATTTTTCAGAGAAAACGTTTCAAGTAAAAATAGTGGCTCTTTATATGATTAGTCGAGAAACAAAAACAAAACAAAAAAAATATGATTGGAACCGTTTTTAATAATAATAATAAAAATAAAACACAGACAACTGAAAAATTTATTCAATAAAAAAAATGGTACATTCAGGTTGACCAATTTTGTCCTAAACATTATCTTTGTCGCCTCCACAGATAGAACTTAAATGAACTTACCAAGTATCAGTTCCTGTGATTTTTCCGTTTTTTTAGTTATACTAACCAATTTCTAAAAAACTTTTTTTTCGGACTAAGGCGCCTCAAAAAGTATATTTCCGGTGAACAAAATTTCGTAAATTTTGTCGTGATTATAATACTTTCTCCAACTCAGAGTAAGATAAAGAAAAAAAATCGCAATACAATACAGCAACAAAGGAAATTAACAATTCAATAAAAATGTCTAAATAGTAATAAATAATAATTATATTAATTTAATAATATAAATTATTTAATTAAATATTATTTCATTTAAGCTTAATAACTAAATTATTATATACGTATCTTTAAAAACAAATGAGTATAATGAAATTTTCAACGAAACCTATACTGTGAATTTAATAAATACATATGAAAAGGATTATAGGATAAATTACAGAAAGCTCTTTATGAAATTATTGCGTAACTTTCGTACACGATTATATATATATGTTTGAACCACTTATATTTTGCTTTTAGATGAACAATTGCAATATTGTAAAAGATAAGTTAATAATTGTCAAAAGAATTTAAAGTAAAAATCACATTAAATTGTTAAAAGAGATTCTAGTAGAAGCTACGAATATGACAGCATAATTTGCTTTGACGTTTTATGAAAACTGCCTATTCAAAATTTAATGAAAAGAAGAGGTAAGAGGTTTTATCAAGTACCACGGGGCC
Source organism: Triatoma infestans (assembly GCA_011037195.1). Classification (NCBI taxonomy): domain Eukaryota; kingdom Metazoa; phylum Arthropoda; class Insecta; order Hemiptera; family Reduviidae; genus Triatoma; species Triatoma infestans. Next base: position 54,875 of record JAAEAF010002933.1, on the reverse strand, counting down.
CCAACCATATATTCAACAAGGTAAATATTTTTTAAAATGTTTGAGGGTCCACTTTTCTTTTTTTTTAAAGAAAAAAGAAGAAAAACATTGTTTTAAAAAAAAAGTGAGATAAATCAAATTTAATGCAAATTTAAAATTAAGGCAAATTTTTTGCGAAATGAAATTATTGCTTATATTGTTTATTTTATTTATTATAGAACTAGTTAATGTAATAAATTACTACTTTTCCTCCACACAAAATGTACTTAATAAACATAAAATGTACATTGTAAAATGAATGTTAAACTTCCCGGTCGATAAACATATTTATCGAATTTTCAACGACATTTCCCCAAATCCATTGCCTTTTCTTGATTTTCTTTTCTCTTTTACGTAATCATTAATCTCGTAACAATTATGCTGGATAATTATTGACAAGGACATCAGCTTCTTCATTATAATCATTCAGTCTTCTGTGTCAGTGGTAGTGACCCCACTAAAACTGAAACAATACTGAAAGATTATATAATCTTTAAAAGAGAAACGAAAATGGCACTTTAAATCAATTACCAAATGATTCAAATAAGTTCTATATATCAAAATAATTAATTCGTTGATTTGTATTCAAAAATGTATTAATTTATTTCAATAGGCGTTAAAAGAAATCAGAAGCCGTAGAAAATCACCATTTCATTAATTAAAATGTAATCACTTTATAGAAGCATCTTATGTAATTTCGATATTATCAAGATTTTTTTTTTTTTTTTTTTTAACTGACTACCCTTACTAATTATTGAACTAATTTTTATATAAGTTACCTAAAATTTGTTTTATTCAAAGATAAATTTAATCGATTTTAAAAAAATTCATTTATTCGATTATTTTGCAGTCAGTTAATGTGTACAAATCTTTTCCAATTGTTGAATAATATAAAATTTTATAAATATCATAATTTGGTTAATAAATATCAGTGACATTTCAATGTTCCAAAATCAAGGGTCTTCTAAGGAGATTTCAAGTCTTAAATTAAATCAGAAAATAATCAGAGTTAGGGTATTATACAACAAACTACTTATAACGAATTATGAATTAGTTTTATGTTAATTTATACGCCGAAATGTTGGTCTATTCCTAAGAAAAAGATGACTTTTCTTCTTGAGTTTAAAAAAAAAATACATTTACCAAGATTGGTAAAATATAAGGGTTTGAGAAGGAGAGAAGTTGTGATAGATAGATAAATAAACTAGAAGTAACTGTATAATACTGTATGAACACTGCTGAACACTGTATAATAGAAAAGTAACGCAAACTGCCTGGAGTTTGCACTGAAATATATAAAATGGTAGTAAGGGGTAAAGAGAAAGGTTGATGACGCGTGGTAACTGCTGTATAAACTTTGCTGCAAGACTGGCGGTAGACCCCCGTACTATGGCTGACCCTGCAGTATTTAAACAGTTTCTTCCACTCTAGTCTGGCAACAGGCACCTTGGGTTGATGTTGAAAAAACGTATAATTTTGCATTATTGCATACAATTGGAATTAGCTTCAAATAATCTCATCTTGGGTGTGGGCTACATGCTTCATTTTTTAGTCATCGACCTTTTTACGGGCGTCACCTCAACTTTAGGATCACTTTTCATTTAGCCAAATCTTTATTAAGACACCCTGAGATGGTCGAACATTAAAATAAAGCTGGTTATCAAAGAAAAAATATCAGGTATATGTTTGTTTTTAATGTAATACGTAGATTAAACGCTTAAAAAAAACACAAAAAAACCTGCTGTGAAACACTCACATTACTATCTCTTGCTATAGTTTTTTTTTTAAATTTAAGGCGCGTCATCTATGGTCATTGGTGCCCGGAGCCTTCTCAGTGCACTGCCGGCCTCCGGACAGTGTTCTCTCGTTACAGACAACACTGTCCATCACCGGACAGTGAGCTGTAGAGGGTCCTAGGAAGAAAAAATGTAAGGGTAGCACAGCTGGATTCGAACCCGGGGCCTCCGCGTGGGAGTCCAGTACGCTAACCACTTAGCTGTTCCCTTCCCTATATAGTTTTTTACGTAATTATAATTGAAACAATTTTCTCCAAACTTATAACTTTTATTAAATATTTACGTGCCTTCAATTTTATATGAATGGAAACCTAACCTAAATCAATTTAATTATTCCATCTCTCACTTGCCGCGGTAAAATACACAGTTTAAGCTTCCATCGATTTTTCATTTCTGAGATATTTTGTACAAACACACAGACTCGCTGACATACGTATATACTCGTATATACATATGTTTGCTTGTTTGCCATCACGTGGCATCATGGAAGTTAATCCAGGAGTAGAGAGATCAGAAGCGAACGTATTGCAAAATTCTTCAGTTATTTTGTGTTCTTTTGTGTTCTACGAACATTTACACGCATCAGCTATATCTGGTGAATACTTGAATTTTCATAACTCTTGGTACATTTTTTTTCTTTTTTATATACTACATAATTGCAACTGAAATGAAAGATTTCCTGCTGTCGTTAAAGCTGGGCTCGTAGACATAGTGTTTACTAAGTTTCATGTCGATCAACCATGTTACCTTCACAAAGGAGAGGTGGTGCGTATATGTAGTGTATTTGTATTTTATTTCAGGAATAAATGAGAATGTCTTTATTTTGAAAAATAACATTTTTTTTTGTACATAATAGTACTTGACATATGCTTTATAAGCATTACCTCTTTAATATATCTCCTACATTTTGATACAGGGCATAACTTTGAAATGTGCGTCATCCCTCCTAGCTTTACTCTATCATTCCCTAAATTTTTTTTTCGTACTCAGGGAACCTTAAAACATGTTTTGGCATGATCGCTATACATCCTCTTATCAAGTGTAGAGCGAAAAAAAATCAAATTTGGTCGAACTTTTGAAAGTACATATTATACATATAGATATATATATATATATATATATATATAGATTTAGTTTATATTTGTTTGCAGAACTGAGTGTATTCACTTGTGGGAAGGCAATATGGTGGTTTGCCTCCACCTCAGTTATGTACCTCCTATCAGATGACACACTGTTCTTATACAGATGTTACAATGTTATTATTGCTAACAAACATATGTATGTATATATACATATATATATATAAAACCTGAAGAAGAAAATGTCAGTTTTTGTTTTATTTTGAGGTGTGATATATTAATTTTTTCCCACCAATTTAAATTTGTTTTGAAAAATCTATTTCTATTTATCTATTTTTTTTTATGTTAAATTATTCTGCTTCATTTTGATTATTTACTGCTTATTTAATATAGAATATTTCCTTTCTATTTAAATTGCCAACAAACAGCATCACTGACAAAATTTTGCGCGTAATAATTAGTTTGAATCCATTTTTTATGTTGTTGCGAGAAACTAGATTTTGATTGCATTGGCACATGCGTAGATTTCCATTTTTACAGCACTCTTTCAATACTTTGTGGACTACGCCATATGCATAAAAATTAGGGACAATATAATTGAATGGCTACAAACTCCAGATTTTACTATAATGGGGTTGATGAAAGAGAGAAATGGTCTGGTTTGAATGTACAAACAAAATATGGCTAACACTGTATAATATAAGAAGTGACACTGACTGCCTGGACTTTACACTTAAAATGATAGAGTATGGTAGAGTGGTAAAGGATAATGACATGTTGTGACTGGCGAGTGACCTCAGTTGTATGAACTGTGTTGTATATCTATCTCCCATCATTGTATTTATGTAGTTTCGTAAAACAGTAAATATTACATCAGAAATAACTTGACTTTTCGCCTATTATTTTTTATAAAAAATTTTTATTGCACAATTTGATAATTTATAAGGGAAAAGGGAAAATTAGTAAAAAAAAATTCTTAACTAGTTTTTTCAAAGAAATAATTAGCTATAAATAATTAAACAAGTGTAGAACAGAAGGTGTGAAATGTGAGGGTGTATGTTAGGCCAATCAGAAATTCACAATTATCATGTTGACCACGCCCACATTTGACACTTTTACTTCTACACTGCGATTGGCGAATTATTTATAGCAAATTATTTCTATGAAAAATCTAGAATTTTTTTTCACTAATTTTCTCTTCGTAGGTATTTTATAGATTATTAATATGTGCAATAAATATTTTTTATACAAAATAATAATACGCATAAAATCAAATTATGTTTGATATAATAATTATTGTTTTATTTAATTAATGTGAGTTCCAAAAAAAAAAAAAAAAAAACAATTCAGCATTTTCATTCCATTGTTGAAAAAGAAAATAAATAGAGAATTAGACAGATATGCAAGATCCGCCATTTTATATTTGGCCGTTTCTTTCATTTCAGGTTTGTCTTATAATCCCAGATTTTATGATACCTATTTGTTAATTATTTTTAATAGCGTAAATTCAGTTCTAAATAATAATAACTTTGTACATTGTTTTAAAATGATTAATTTCATTATGGTTAGCAATATTGTAATTTTTTTGAGGATGCTTCAAAAGAGGATTGTTAAAGATGAGGACGGGTAGGCGGGGAAAAGTGGACACTTAGCAATTACTTCATTTACATTGCTCAACAAGGAGATAGACAGCTCAAAGTAAAGACGCCAAAATAAGGATAGAAGTGAAATATTCAGATCTGTAGTTTTCAAACATCTGGTTGTTACAGTACTATGTAATTATGCTATTAACCACCATAAAAACGTAACTAATGATCTGTTTAATGACTACTTAACAGATATGAGCATTTAAGAAATAAATTATAGACTGTCAATAAAATTTCCAAAACTCTATAACTTCTCAAGGAAAAATTAAGTATTAAAGAAAAGCATGAAACTTTGTTTCAAGTTTTTGGTCTAATGTTTTTGAAAGGGAAAAACTTTGGTAAATTGGAAACATAAATGAAAGTGATTGGTTGAGTTCCATAATAAGTAAAAATAAAATGTACGCCAAAATTAACGCTAAAGCCTATTTATGGTATTTAATAAGTTTGTAAATAACTTTATTAGTGAAGTTGACGTGTTACCTAAAAATGATGTTTTCCAGTAACACACTAACTAGATACGTTTTAAATTAATTAGAAATATTCACCATAATATTTATTTTTTTTAACTGATTTATTTTCTATTCCGCATACTTTGAACACTCACTACAAGTAGGAGAATAAATTGTGTACGTATATACGCCTATCTCTCGTTATGATTAAAGTATATCTTATCGTTTAGATTAAAGATATAATGATGAGCGGATTTCAGTGCTCTGTTGCATTCAGATTGAGATAACTATTTACTGAAAACAAAAAATTCTGAAATGGCTCCCAGAAAAATATATAAATACTATAAATCGATTTTTTTTTTAAACTTTTTACTTGTCATTTACAACTGTACATAAAGGCACAATAAGAAAATATGGTAAGGGTGATAAATGGCGTGAATGGCTTGAATGGTGATCGGCAGTGATGATCTCCAATAGTCAACAAAGTGATCGTGGGGCTAATGACGCCTGAGTCGCCTTCAAGGTTTGGAAGAAAGTGTGGTTGGAGGACAAGTTAGCTGCTAATGGATTAGGGTGTGTTGATAACTTTCTTTTAAAATCTATTGTAACGAGTTTTAGTAAATTCACATATATAAAAAGAATTTTGAGATCTTTATATTAGGTTATTGACACAGAATGGAGCGTTTACATGCGGCGGAGGATTTTACATTAAAATGTTTGTAATCGGTTGATATTATATCGTTTAGCTGATCCGTAAAGTTCAAGACCGTAAGTCCGTGTATGTGCTAGGAGAGATAGATACAGTCTCGTCTTTTATTGTGAAGTGTTTGTTTTGATCGGTAATCAAAAATAATCTGGGTAGAAGTTTATAGTTGTTATGGTTGGTTCCGCAGAGTTGGAAAGCATTAGAGACGATTTTCCGTGATAGCCTGTTTCTTTTTGAAGTCATCGACCGGTTTCGGGCGTTCGCCCATCTTCAAGATGCGTTTGTCAAACAGTGCGTTTGTCACACTGTTTGACAAACATACCCTGAAGATGGGCGAACCTCCATCCGAAACCGGTCGATGACCTCAAAAAGAAGCAGGCTATCACGGAAAATGTCTCTGATAGAAGTTTAAATATTTTGTTTAACTCTATTCGTTTAAATCGTATAAGAGGATTCGAGGTGAGTCTCTCGTCGAGGTATAGTCGCAGGTACCGCACATGGTCGGCTGAAGGAATAGGAGAATTATATAAGTAGGCAAGGGCAAGAGTTTTTCGTTTCAATGTAAAGACTGTGTATTTTGCTATATGGATTGATTTTTATTCGCCATTTTTGCAGCTAAAGTTCTAGTGAATATAGATGTGATTGTAGAGTGCGGACAGAGAGTATGGGATCAGTATGTGTGGAAAGTATTGCAGTGTCGTCTTTAAAAGTGTATATATAAGTAGAGGGATGTGAAGGTAAGTCAGTCGGACGTATAGAACAAATAAAGTAGTGGGGCTAAGGCACTGCCTTGAGGTCCTCCACAAGAATAGGATGTATGTACTTTTGGAAGTGCCTTCAATTATCTGGAAGAATCGTTCGGAAAGTTAGGAGCTGAGAATTAGTGAATAAATGCTGGCTACAATTCGCTTGAGTTTCAATAAAAGACCTTCGTGCCATACACGATCAAAGGCTTGTGAAATGTCTAAGAATACTTCAGCACAAAACTCCTTGAGTTCAAATGAAGTAGCGATGGTGTTGTGATGGATTCAAGAAATTATATCTATTTTAATTGGAGAAAATTATGAGAAAAATGCGAGCTTGTTGGCAAAAGGGTAATCCAGGTAGAAGAAGTACAGTTACAAGGAAGAGTTCATGAACCTTGTTAGCATTGTCTACCCCTTCTTCTCACAGAGGAAGATTTGAACGAACAGTTTGAATACATTCCTTCAAGAACAGTCTGAACAGACATTCAAGCCAGAACACTTGCTTCAGGAATCGCTTTCTTAAACTCACTGCCAGTGATAGTGATGTTGCCTTTATTCTAGATAAACATCTGATTTATTAAGATATAGTTGCGATATTGTATAGTACTTAAATTTGCTTAGAGAATAATATATTTATTTTAAAAACAGTGGTGCTCTCTTGATTATTACTAATACATCTCTCTTAAACATATATACTTACAAGCCCCTTTACTAAACCGCTTGTGCTACACCATCTACTACTACAAACACACAAACTAGAACAACTCATTACACCAAATAACATTCAGTCTCTACAAACGATGTGCCTGCTATATTTTGGAGTGGACTAAATCATTTTTTTAAATCAACGACCAATGTTGCGTGCACATTAACGTGTGGTATGCCGCCATTAGTGAGTAATCAACTTATTTAGTAACACATATATGTATACTTTAGGGATAAATATTGAACAATGATATTATTTTGAACATTAATAAAAAAATGCAAAAAAGGTAATAAATTTTTTATTTTATTGAAAAACGATCTTTTTTTTTTTTTTTAATACACCCTATTATTAAAATTAATAATAAGTAGGTTATATTAATAATAATGTTTGTGGTTAAAAAAAAATATTGCTTAAATAAAGTAATATAAATAAAGATTAACTAGAAGTGGGCCTTAGTTAATAACAATATCTTGTTAAGAAAATTGGCAAGAAAAAAGAGGAAGCAAGTGGGAAATCTCACATCGTTTATGTTGGATATTGTTTTGGAAAGTCTCATAATATTAATAATAACAAGGCAAGTTAGTATTATTATCACTGGTACTGGAAAACAGCACCCTACAACTTATATTACTTGTATATATATCGCTATAATAAAATTTTATAACACAAAGGACTGGGTCAACGTTCTTAAAAGTGTTATCAGTTTTATTATAAAACAACAAATAAACACAAATAACTAGAGTTTCATGAAATATTAATGTGCCAGCTTGTGTGTGTTTGTTTGCTCTCTCACACCCCATTGGTCCAATAAATGTGACAATTAGGATGGTGAACATAAAAGGAAAAAAAAAATGAGCGAGTGCAAGAGAGGGTAGCAAATATAATGATATTTTCGAATGTATTTATACCTGGTTTTATTTATTGAATTGTTTTTTGTTTTGGTTTGTAAAATAACGATTTTAAGATAATTAAATATTACCATCATTCTATGTTGAAAGGTGTCCGGAAGTTTGCTAATTAGGAAATTGCAACCACAAGGCCGCCACAAAAAGGAAGGGAACCTGGTTGAATATGTGGTTGGTTAGTCATGGTTTAATATCTAAGCTTTAAAATATTTTAGTAGTACTTAACATGTTGAATTTAAATATAACAACCACTCTTTAATATATGTATAGGCTTATTCATTATACGCATGTATTCATATTTTATTTAAACGTGCGGTAAATGAAAGCTGGTGTAATGACATGGGAAAGTCATGGCAATGTCCAACCTACACAACAGATAACAAAGAAAGAATAATTTACAACTAGTGGCCTAGCCAGCTGCCTGACTTCAAGACAAGGCCGCGGCCAAACAAACAAACAAGGGTAAATACCCTTACATCAAAGCAAGCACCGCTAAGGCGGGCCACTGACCTAAATCGGTGGTCACCAAACTAACCAAGGTCGCACACTAGGACAGATGTCTTGGTGTGAGTGTGGCCAACACTAATATATAAACTCGCCCCATTGGAAGAGGGGATGATTATACGATTATACTTCAGTACGTCTTCATATACGAGCAGCAGTTTACGCGTCCCTATACAGTTTTTATTTATACTTATTATTTTAGTTGTGCATCTTAGTTCATTTATCTTAATCATTCTAATTTATTAGTTATTTATCTTCTATTTATTTCTAAGTATTTCTTGTTAATAGTTACCATTTTTTACGTTTAAATTATTGTTCAAATACAGTCTATTTTTATAAAATCCGTGTTAATAATTCGAGCACTAACTTCCAAAAATCTCTAAACTAACTTCCGCCCTCTTCAAGACATCTACTACATACCTCAGGAATCACATTAAACGATTCCACTACATCTTGTAGTATCACGGTGGGATCAGATCATCCAATAAACGATTCCACTACACTGGCATTTCGAAGTGCCAACCAATAAATGGAGTTAAAAATTATAAGTATCTCGGGCTCCTTCTGATGCCTTCACTGTCCGTTAATTTACATTTAAAAGAAAAATGAGTACTTTCTAAATTCGCTCTGAATTGTACCTGGTCGAAATTAATAGCTAACCCGCATATCCCTTTAAATTCAAAATACAGATTGTTTCAGGCACATCTCGCACTATTATGTGCTATGCTGCACAGGTGCGGGGTTATAGACAAATATCCCAAATTATATGTCACAATTAGAATTAGGAAAAAATGATATATACATTTATATCTTAAGATTTCACTTTAACTATATATAGTGAAAGTTATTAAATTGCCCGACTGTAGGTTATCAAAACTTATCGCTTCATATGTCATTTCCAGAAAGTTACTTTGGTTCAATACTTGGAAAAATTTTGGTGCAAAATTCCAGTTGCCGTTGGAAGATTTTTAGTTCTAATTCTTTGGAATCGTGGAAGGGGAAATTAAATAAAATAATAAATAAACTAGAAAATGAATTTAAAGTAAATGCGGAAGTGAAGGCATTAGCAGGAACACATCATAAAATTTACCCAAAATTAAATTATAACTGCAATTATTAACTAATAGAAGTTTCAATGATATCAAATTAATTTTAAATGCACGGACGGAAACATTAAATTTGAATTATAGACCATTTAATACAGATCTATCTCAGTTATGTTCGTTATGTAACTTGAAACAAGTTGAGGACGTTATTCATTTCATATCTAGTTGTCCAGTCTTGTCTAGCCAGATTAAAATATTTCGGTAAGAAGTTTCTTAATGAATTGGAACTTTGTAGATATCTGAATGGGGAAAATTGGAATATCCTTTGTAAATACTTTAAAGAGTCTCTCCTGTATAGGCAATTTCTAGTTAATGAATTTAATTATTAATAAGAAGGTTTTATTTTTTTTATTTATGTATGTATTTTTGTATCATCCGTATGTGGTTATAAGTACTGTATTATATTAAAAGAAGATTTGTTTTGTTTTTCTCATTTATTTTATATTGTCTGAATCTTTTGTTGTGTTTTGTAGAAATAATTGTAAATTTGCAACTCAGCAGACTGAGACAAATCTCCATGCATTTTGTGTCTTTTCTTTTTTCTAGTTTATTAAGAGATATATATATATATGTATTTTCTACTAAATAAACACTGTTATTATTATATTATTATTATTCATATTTTATAGAAACAAATTATTAATATCTTAGAGAAAAAAAAACATCAAAAAATTAAATTTGTGGGAGGTCCTTGTCTTTGCTAAAACGACTGTCAAGGGTTGCAAGGAATATCCATCCAACGGTGGCAAGAATGGATTACCGACCGACTTCCTTACCAGCGGATCTATCCAGAGCGACCAGTCTGGCGTGTTTTCGGCTTATAATGTGAACCCTCGCTCATCTGCTTAGGATAGGGATAATAGAAATTCCCAGCATGGATTCTCTGTAATGATGACGATCCAATGACCATAGACTGCTTAGGTAAATTCTTGCTTTCATTGCTCATATAGAAGACAACGCCAGCCTTGAGGTATGGGCTAAGTGATATTGAGCGGCAAGAGGACGTATGGCGTAAGAGCGTAGGAAAAAAAAAGAATAAAAAAAAATTAAATTTTAAATTTGGTTGAAAAGTACCGAATTGGCTAGTACTAATATTTCCGCCTTCCCATAAGGATTTTAATAAATTAATTAATTAACCTTGCGAATTTCTTATCAGAAGTATCTCTTACAACAAAACCTGGAAGTTTATTATTAATGATAAAAGGTTCGTTGTAAGAGTGAGAGAATTACTTTTGGGGGGGTTACAATGCGCCCATCAGTTGGCTAAGTGCCGTCTCTACCTTCTGCTGGAAGCAGCTTTGCAAGAATAGAATAGAACCTTTCTTAAATTTTCCACTTACTCTTAATTCTAAGTACGAGGAAAGTGAAAGTGGCAAATTTTCAGAGTTGAGTTTTCACCGGAAGTTACATATTTCAAGTCCCCAGAATATGAAAAAAATCTGGCGTGAAACACTCACACGACTTTCTCTTACACCTGTTAATACAATTATAATATATATATTAAATGATAAAACTTCTTTTAAATTTAAAATTTTACATTTTTTTTTTTTTGTTTATTATGTAATAAAAGTGTTAGGGCAATTGGTATTCAAAAATTTAAAAGAAATCATTATAACCATTTTCGAGAAAATTCAATTGAACTCAAAACTTACTACTTTAAAAATCGCACTTTCAAATAGACGATTTTAAACAAAATTGGAACTCTAGCAATGTTTCTAATGTATATTAATGTAATAGATGTGGTAGAAACATTAATTGTACTGAAATGGTACTTTAGTGCAAAGCTTAACGCTGCTGTTCCATCAGAACCACCCAAATAAATCAATTTTTCTGGAAAAATATTTCAAATGTATAAGAAGTTTAATGAAAATCGTTCAAGCCATTTTCGTGAAAAACTGAAAAAAAAAATCTGGTGTGAAACAACTCACACTACAACTTTCTCATACTCCAGTTCTCAAAATTATAATTGACAAATTTTATAGTTTGTGTACCAAATTTAACGAAATTCATAGAAAACTGAAAAAACTGTTTAGTAAAAGCGCACTTCCGGTTTACTAATTTTCTTAAAACTCGGAATTTTGGCTATCTATTTATTTCTAATAATTTTTTTTTTGGATGATAGAATTGTATAATCAACTGTGATAACACTTTAGAGATAAACATAACCCCATGCCTCCCCTAAAAATGCTCTTAAATGAATTTTCCCAGAGAAATGTCTCAAATAAAAGTTGTAGCTCTTTGTATGTGTAGTTGATGTTACGAAGTTATAAGAAAATCGTCGGAGCCATTTTTGAGAATATCGCAAAAAAGTAAAAAGTCCAACTAGTAAAGTGGTACTTCCGGTTGAGGAATTTTGACAGATAACGTACTGTAGATCCCATGGTGATACCTAAACGGAATCACGTTTGAAGTTTCTACGGTTTTTCGTTTTTGAGCTTTGCTGTTTACATACATGCATACACACACACAGACCCAGACACACACACAGACCATTTGTTAAAAACCACTTTTTTTGGAGTCAGGGGACCTCAAAACGGATATTTCCGGTCAAACTCGATGTCGAAAATTTGACACGATTACAATACTTCCTCTTACTAGGAGTAAGAGAGAGTAAAAATGTAATATTCAATCGAATTTGTACTTCCCATTGATAAATTTTGCCCGAAAACCTTCGTATCAGATGCGATTGTAGTACCAAAACGGGAATACCAAGTTTTATTTATTATTTATTTTGTTTTCTTATTATTCCCTATAATGGCTGTGTTACGTGGAGAGAATTTAGGTCTGGTTGATGATATAAGAAGAAGGACTTGGTTAGCACTGGTTAACTAATATAATATTAATTAAGTGATACAGACTGCCTGGACTTTACAATAGAGAAATGTTTTAAGGTAGAGTGGTATGAAAATGACACGTAGTAATTGGATGTATTTGAACTGAATTCAACTGTGTTTCTATGGACTTTTCTGTCGCTATATTTATACAGCTTCTCCCACTTCAGTCCGAGAGAGTGGTTGGGGTTCTCTTTGGTTGGTTGCTATTACATCCCCCAATAAGCGGAAGTATCGCGATAGTATCAAATTTCTGAAATTGAATTTCTATCGGAAATTACATGTTTTGAGGTGCAATGAGTACCACAAAAAATGTTTTTAGCGAATGGTCTGTACGTCTGTGCGTATATCTGTGTGCCTCAATATATCTCAAAAAACGAAAAATTGTAGGAAACTCCAATACGGTATTCTGTTAAGATCACAATCTCCATATTTGACACAAAGGTTTAAGGAGGGCTAAATCCAACAGCTGAAAAAGCAATATTAGTGAATTTTTTTTATAGTTTTTTTTAGTTTTTCGCCACTTTCACAAATACGGCTCCAACAATTTTGTTTAAACTTCGTATGCGTATAAATATATATTACTTTCTTTTTTTTGTAACATTTACCCGGGAAAATAAATTTGTTTTGTGCAGTTCTGGAGTAATAGAAATATTATGCTTTTCTCTAAAGTACCATTTCAGAATAATATATGGTTCCACCACCTATATAATATTAATATACTTTATAAAGCATTTGAAGAAAATCGTTTAACCGGAAGTTCCACTTTATAAAAAAGGGTTTTTAAGTTTTTTGGAATTTTCTCGAATACTACAATAATGATTTTCTTTAAAATTAGAATGCTAACTGCACAGGTACTTATCACTTTTATTTGAAACATTTTTCCAAAATGAATTATCTTTTGATAGTTGTGCATTATTGGTTGCGTTAAATTTCAAATATAATATGGAGTTCCATAGTTCAATATTATTGGCGCGCTCTTTTGGTCTACAATATAACTGTGATGGCATATCACAAGTCAAATTAGTTCCCTGCTGTCCGCAAGGAACGCCAAGCTTGTATAAAAAAGGAAACGAAGCCAACCAATGGTTGGGGATGAAGCACCGTCCTACTTCTCCTATCACAGGAGTCTAAATTGAAGGAAAAAGGAACAGTGCTGGCCCCCATTCTATCACCATCTTCAAGAGCAAAGACACCTTCCCGTGCGATCAGCCAAACACAAAGATCGAGTCTACACATCAGCACTTGCATATCTCATTGAGTTTATCTTCCTGTCTCTTAATCTCATAAGTCAAATCCTTAGAATCATAAGTGTATATATATATACAGGATGTCCCAAGGTGTATGGATATCGACTTTTTATCGGAAACTAAGATAGCTAGGAAAAAACTAAAAAATACGTGTCCCCATAGTGTTTTGTTAGAAAACCAAATTTAATTTGCAAATTTGTTTTGGTGCTTCCAGAAGCGAGATACAGGCACGAACTTCATTTTTTCAATGGGGAGGTGTGGTTTTTATTTAAGAAATAGATTTCTCTATTTTGTAAGAAAAATTTACTTGAACGGTTTTTTTCTGTGAGTGATATTTTACCAGTTACGAATGAAAACATGATTCTTATAAGAAATTTCAAAATGATATTATAATGGTTTTTTGAATGAATAAGAAGAAAAGTACTATTTTATTATAAATTTTACTCCTCATTAATTACAGATCTTGCTCGAACTGGCCCCCACCATTAGAGATGCATGCACATGCTTTTCCTGCCAATTGTACCTTACGACCAAAGAAATACATCTCTAATGGTGGAGGCCAGTTCGAGCAAGATCTGTAATTAATGAGGAGTAAAATTTATAATAAAATAGTACTTTTATTCTTATTCAATCAAAAAACTGTTATAATATCATTTTGAAATTTCTTATAGGAATCATGTTTTCATTCATAACTTGTAAAATATCGCTCAAAGAAAAAAACCGTTCAAGTAAATTTTTCTTACAAAAAATAGAGGAATCTATTTCTTAAATAAAAACCATACCTCCCCATTTGAAAAAATGAAGTTGGTGCCTGTATCTCGCTTCTCGAAGCACCAAAACAAATTTGCAAATTAAATTTAAATTTCTAACAAAAACTACGGGGATACGTATTTTTTAGTTTTTTTCTAGCTATCTTAGTTTCCGATAAAAAGTGGTTATCCATATTTCTTGGGGCACCCTGTATATTATAGTGCAGTAGCAATAGTATTTAGTTATTAATTTCAAAACCCCTGAAACTCCGATCACATAACCACTTCTATATTTGCCCAGGTTAGTAAATTGGTACTTGTCACCCCACCATTTCTATTTTAGGACAAATGAGCAAACATTTGAACTTAAATGAAAATTTGTCATTTTATATCAAACTGAGTTAACGCGATTAATAGAAAATCGCGTGAGTGTTTCACAGTTGATTTTCGGCCTTTCGAATATTGTTCAAATGTTTTTATTGGATAGACATCGCAATACAAAACAATGGCTGGAACTATATGCTAAACAGCCAACTTTTAATCCCAATAAACTGACATAGAAATATGAATGGATCATAGACTTTTGCATATTTCATCAAATATGTTGAAACTATAAATTCAGTAAAACAAGATTCAATATTCTGTATAATGCTACAATAATATAGTTAAAATCCTAACACCGTTGTTGTTATGTAGTAGAGGAAGTGGGGGTACAAGGAAAACCAAGTGCGATTAACAAGATCTATTGCTTCTAATCTATCTAGCTTTCCTATGTATCAAGTGTTATAATAATCTGTAAAGCATACAATGTGTAAGAGTATTAGTGTTTGTGTTTGTTTATAAGCTGGAGTTTGTCAGACAGTTTGTTAGTAGTTAAACTCAGGCAATTTCATACATCAACTAACAAACTCGGTATGGCCGCTGGTGTTTTGCATGTGTATTAGTGTTGGTTAGTAAAACTGATGTAAACTGCGAGATTCCAAAATCCCTGAAGAAGAACATTTTAAATACCACTTAAGTTATGCCTTAAAAGAATATATATCAAATTAAAATAAACACTTCAATTGTATAATTTATTAAATTAAGTGTTAGATGATTTAATCGATTCAATACATCATTCTGTGCCAAGTTTGCAATCCAATAAATTTGAATAATCAGAATAAATAATTCTATTTCATTCAATGTAAAAACAGTAGAATTAATTAAGAATGGTGAATAGTTAAGAAAATTTTTTTAGTAATTTGTTTTAAGGGAAATATATGAAGAGACCAGAAAGTGTGGCAAAGGAACATAGACTGAGGTAGGTTTTTTTTGTCTAATAGAATGGAAAGAGGAAGAGCTGAAATGTTACGTGATGTCAAGATGATGGTCATAGCGAACAGGAAGGCTGAGGACTATCTGGGAAGAATGAATTAGAAATAATTTTATTTTGGTTTAGGAAAATCCAAAAAAATCTGAAACTACAGCAAGAAAATTGAGGAAAATGTATATTCAGCACCGCAAAATTGTCACGATTAATGACAAAATGTACTTAGCAAAACAAATAAAGTGTTTCTAAAGACAATTATATATACTGCAGCAAATTCTGTTTTCCGTCTTTCGGTGAAAAAAAGAAAAAATACACTAAATTATTGTTTTAAAAGATAAAGTAAATTATTGTCTGCGATAAAGAAAAAGTGTTGGCTGCGGTGTGTGGGTTGGAGTCTCCACCACGGTCAATCTAATCTAATCTAATTTAAAGTCTAAAAGTCGTTTTAATCAACAAAAATGAATTTTTTGTTTAATCCTCGCCGGTCTGAGGTAACCTTTTGGTCAGACGACGTCCAAGCTGTCCAGTACAAATTTGTTTCGTACGTCCCTGCCCCCTCCTGACCCTGCGCCGGACAGCACTTTATGTGGTCGCCCGTCATCTCACCACTGCAGAGGACGCAAATCGGGAAAGGTTCGACAAACTGAGGTGTGAGGAGGTGATGGTTATAAAGGTTATTTAGAGAAAACACTTTTAAGAATTTAATATTGTTTTGATAATTTTTTTTTTTTAAATTTTAATGCGCATGTACATCTATGGACGAGTTAGGTTAATATCTATGTCGAGTTAAGCTCTTCTAATTATATTTTTATTTAATTTGATTGAATTTTTAATTGCATTCGTATGTATTGATTCAGTTTTCAACTGCTGAACTGATTCTTTTATTATTTCCTGTAATGGGATCCGAATCATTATAGATTCATAGGATCCGAAGAACGGAGGAACACAAGACTGAATCAATCTACTAACTCGCTACTAGGCCCAGGCTAGGGTGGGAGACTCTATATATATATATATACAACTGAGCTAGCTCTACAAGAGAAGAGTTTTACAACAGTTTACGACCAGTTCACATCCACTCAGCAACCTTCAACCTTCTCAGCCAGTCTGTCTCTTTATATTTCTCTCGCTACCTAACATCTACTTTACAGTAAAGTCCTTGCAGTTTGTGAGTACTTTCATTATACGGTGTTCAGCATATCATATAGTTTATTTCTCTAAAATCCATTCTCTCTCCTTCTCATATCCATTATACTTCCTGACCCAAAACCTCGTCAATTTTCCAAAAAATTATACAAATGGAAGGGTCGAACAAAAATTCCTCAATTCATAAATAGCATTATTATGCATATATTACTAAAATAATTAATATTTTCTTTTATATTTTTAATTATCCAAATAAGAATCAACCCACTGGCTGGAATTAAAGAAAAATGATGAATCATTCAATCTTGAACTACTTATTAAAAAGTTATAATTGACACATATTTTACGACATGTTCATTGTATTGTATGTTCATTTACGCTGTTATCAGTATTATGATAACAAAAAAATCTAAAACATTATAACAACAAAAGCAAGTAAAATATACGTGGTAAAATACTCGTATAATATAAATAATAAGCAGAAAGAATGCACATGCAATATCGTTGGAATTAGGTACATATTTTGACATTTAAATATTTCTTGCCTCTATATTTTCTTTTTTGTCATGAAACTACATGTTTGTCGCTTAATTATTAAATTTATCGCTCTAATAAATTTTGTTGTGATTTTTCTTTTTCTGTCGTTCCACAATCCTCCAAATATATGTCGTTTGTAATACCTATTTAATCGGGCCGGCGAAGTGGCATCATTTTTGAATTTTTTATTAATTATTTATTGATTTATATGGGTGGGGTGGGGGTAGGGTACATACCCTACACTATCCAAAGCCATATAGCTATCCCAAGCAAAATAACAACAAACCGGGTCTAGATCCAGTTATTATATCCAGAAATAGCCAGACCAGGTCTAACCCATCTAAGATTCACCGCCGTCCCAAAAAATCGGACAATAATCTTAAAGAGAAATAGCGTAAGCTCTTCCACAGACATCGTGTTCCGACCAAAGGCTCTGAAAATATGAAGGAAAAGGATCGTGAGTAGTAAACCATTGTTCACTATTCTCTGTGTTGTTGAGGTGTTCTCAACTTTTTATTTACAAAATTATACATAAGTTTTCAAGTTTGATATGTTTTAAAGATTATTTAATAGTTTTTATTTTTTTATTTTTTATGCCTTGAAAAAGACAATATATTTGTCGAAACGTTGGCAAGAATTTAAGTTTTTTTATTTTTTTCAAAAAAAGACCGAAACTCACGATCCTTTTCCTTCATTAAAGCAACGGTCGAAAAGAATCTTCCATAAGCTCTGAAAATAATTTCCTCAAAACCCAAGTAATCTGTCCACAAAGGTGGATAAATGTTTCCACCTTTGTCTCACAGATTCTACAAAATGGATTCGGCATGAGCCCCATTACTTAGAGATATCTCCTTAAACTAAAATGTCCAGTAAGAGATCCAACCAGATGCCAGAGAGAGGTGTCCGTGGAAGACACAGCAATGCCTTACTAATTTGCCCTGTTCGGACACCCAATGAGCATCTTAGACTGCCGATAAACCATTGAGTTCATCTGTAGAGATGAATGCTGTGAAACTATGTCTGAAGACACATCAACAGCAGGCTCGCGACTAATGAAAGGGGGGATGTGGTAAACCTATCCATATCTTCATTCCTAAAAAGACCCACGTCGTTCGTTTTAATGTTTTTTTCTGGGTTACAAAGCAAACACATTCTGTTTCAACCATCAACTCTATATTTAAGTAAAATCTTCAAATTTCTAGGAAAATGTGTCAGTGCTCTGATGTGTTCATATTAGACTTTTTTTCGGGCTAAGAGGACCTTAAAAAGAGAATTTTTGATGAAATTCATTTATAAAATCTAACATGGACGCATTTTTTTTTTTCATAGCACTTGAAGAAAGTAAATAGAAGCAGTAATAAAGTATGTTATTTTCCACTAAATAAATTATAATTTTATTTGAGTAAATAAAATAAAAAAAACGAAAATGGTAGATTGTCAAAAGTGAAAAAAAAAAATAAATAAATAAAAATACCAATTAACTCTTTGAAAATGGTGCTGAAAAAAAGTTTTTCCCCAGTGACATACATTAAATCTATGGAGAAGGGGCGCTGTAACATTGTACAAGAGAATACAATTTGGCAAGATGGTGTTCAGTTCACGCTCCGTTAAATATTAAAAGAGAATTGCTAATATCATCTATACATATATATGTATAATATAAAATAAAATAAAATAAAAATTTCTTTTCAATTTGATACTGTTTAAAAATAATAGGGCTTCCACTTGGGTGAATAAAAACAAAAACATACTTCAAAAAATATTTACTAAAATTACTGACAATTGATTTTTGCAAGTGTTCAATTATTTGTTGTTTTTTTTCTTTGTTTATGTTGATCCTTTAGAAAAATAATTCATACAATAGGTGGATCACAAATATATTTTGTTATAAGTTCCCAATTCAAGATCTTTTTGTTCTAACCAAAAGGAATCCGAAGAAAGTCATTACTACACCGATAAGATTGTCACTTGATAGTTAGATAAGAATCGTACTCTGGAGAAATACTTCTCAACTTCTAAACTTTGTAAGAATTTCTCAAGTTTAAAAGTTTTCTTTTCTTGCGTCAAAGATTTGGACAAAGAAACTAGAACTGGTCGATCAATGTATCGAAATGTGTTTAATTCGATTTAAAGAAAACTTCTTTCTGTCTTAATACATTTTTACAACATTTACGATAAAAAATGACTCAAAATAATTTTACAGCATTCGATGAGATGTTCACATATTTTTTTGTGAATGCCTTTAATGTCAATATAACGAGATAATGCTTAAAGAAAAAAAATTTAAGAAATAACTTCAACAAAGGAACAATACTTGTCTAAAGAAAGGTGCCAAAAAAAAACCTCTGGAGGTTATAATCGCCTTTCATTACTTGTTAGGGAAGTCCAGAAAACATGCTGCGTAGTTGATGCACTATTGAGTTCCAAGAGCAAATTCAAGTTCTTCCCCTCTCTTTCACTGGCTCCCGCTCTTTTTCTCTCTCTCATACAGTTCTACAGTTTCACAGTCGACAGCATACAATGTATGCTGCAATGCAAAAAAAATTGTGACCAAAAGAGGTCTATTATGCCACCCATTCGTGCCTGGGTGTAATCCCTCACCCATAGCATCCCTTCCAGATTAAGATCTCTGAGAAATCTCAAAATCTGGGAAGGTTCTAGAGAGGGTTTATGTTCCACAAACACCTGGTAAATATCCAGGCTTTCAAACCTTCTTTGAATGATAGCTTGGCAGTCCGTTAGTAAGTGTATTGGTCTCCTCAATCTCTCCACAGACTCTCCATATGCTATCGTATTCTAAGCTTAGCTTCTTCAGGTGGTCCTCTAAGTCTATAATACCCCGTAAGGAAATCTATTAGCATCCGAAGTCTATTTTTACTCAGACTAAAGCACGCTTCAGATCTTTTCTTTTTATAACCGCAGGTCTTTAATTGCAGGTTGCTTTAGTCCTGGGAAGGTTTTCCAGTGTTGTGCTCTCTTTACTTCCTCCTCATTTCTAAGTTCTTCTCGAAAAGATTTGTCGCTTATTCCATAGAAAAGTTCTGGCCCTAAAAAAGGGAGATGCAGCGTCTTTCCTTGTCAGGGTGTCGGCTATCTAATTTTCCTCACACGCACCCAAAATAGGATAACTCTACTGTTCCTGCTCAGGTCAGGCATACCAGCTCAGGAATCACCCATACCATTTTTGAATCGATGACATATGAGCTCAGTGCTTTAATGGAGGCCTGGCTATCAGATAGGATTACAATTTCCTGATTCCGATATTTCCTGTCGAAGTTAAACTGGACATGTCTTCAGATTACGTGAATTAGTACCTGGAAGATACTGGGAAACTTGCCCATAGGTTTCGATTTTATTCCTTGGTCCAAACACTCCGTCCTCAGTCCCCTCAGAGATCCCGATAGGGGGAGCTGGCAGATAGGGATAACCACTCCCTTGTGCAACAAAGATAGCAGTGTATTTACAGCCATTCTATCTACACATTTATTCTCCCTTCTTGTGTGGAGAAAGGAGACTTGTTCAAATTCTTCAATGCTTTATTATTTTAATAGAAAAACCCATCGTATGCTTGTTCTGAGCATCGAATTCGTGGATCCATGTATTGTGATCTGAATGGTTAACACAACAAGCTTACAATTGGTGAAATTTTATCAGAGAAAAACTATATGTCTATAATATTTTAAAACTTTCAATTCGAAGAAATGAAAATGTTTTTGATAAAAATGGCCGGTGGGGATAAAGAAGAATAAATTAAGTCATTAAAATACCTGCCAGGACACTTCAAATACAAATAAGAGGGAGTGGGAGATTCTATCAGTCTCAAGCTTTCCAAACTTACAAGAATGTAGGATTATTAAAAAAGTGAACCATTTTGTATCTCACGTGATGTCAATAGTAAAGAGATTTCAATAAATCTGAAAAAAGCTTTAAAATAAACAAACAAAAATTTTAATAATTACAAAATAGTTTTAATTTTTGTTGAAGACAGATAAATATTGAAATTTTGACAGTAATAAATTCTAAAATACCTGAAATTTAGATGGGGCTAAGGACAGGAATATTTATCTCGGGCAAAATCTCACCTTGCAATTAATTACATATTTAGAACATGAGTTAGAGATTTTCGAAATTAAGAATCCTTTATAAAAAATTTGTTTCTTATGAAAGTAGATTTTATATTATTATTATTTTTTTTTTTAGGGTCTGTTGTGTACCGCGACCACAAGTGATCTATTGTAGCCCTTTCTGGTGCCGTAGGTGAGCTTGCTCATCTACAGCAACCTCTCAAGGTTGAGTTCCCTGAGGAATCCCAAGATCCTGGAGGGTTCTAGGGTGGGTATTTCCCCCTCCCAGACCTGGTAACAACCCAGACTCTTGAATCTTCTTTGGACGACGGCATCGCAGTCTGTGAGGAGATGTATTGGAGTTTCTTCCATCTCCCCACAGAATTTGCAAGTGCTATCATCTTTTAAGCCCAGCTTCCTCAGGTGTCCCCTGAGTCTGCAGTGCTTCGTAAGAAATCCCGTAATCTTCAATATTATTTTTGCTCAGACTGATGCAGGTCTTTAACCTTTCCTAGTTATAACATCCCAGATAGATCTTGGCCTGCTTCAGTCCCGGGAGAGTGTTCCAGAGACCAGCTCTTTTCACCACCTCTTCTTTCTTGATTTATTTCAAGAATACCTGATCGCTGACTCCGCAAAAGGGCACTGGCCCCAAGAGAGAAGATACAGCGCCTTCTTTTGCAAGGGTGACGGCCATCTCATTACCTTCCATGCCGACACGGCCCGGCACCCAGAATAGGGTAACTTTGTTTCTTCTGCCTAGGTCATTGAGCTTACCTAGGCAATCCAAAACTATTTTGGAATTGATGATTTTGGGATTGATGCTCAGTGCTTTATTGGCAGCCTGACTATCGGATAGGATTACTATCTCCTGATTACGACATCCCCTAAGGAGGATGAACTGAACGCACCTTCCAATAGCGTAAATTTCCGCCTGGAAGATGCTGGGAAACATATTCGTGTGTCTGTTTCGAGGACAAACACCCCTGCTCCGGTTCCCTCGAGGGGCTTTTATTATTCTTTATGAAACCTAATTTTTAATAAAACCTAATTAAAGAAACCCTCTTTCCATAATTTTTCAATTATTCATATTACCATATTAAAAAAAAAAAGTGAAAGAAAAGGGCATTATTAGTTAAAAACAAAATTTATTTCTGGCTTTATCTATTTTAGCCACAATATAACAATATGAAAATTGGAATATATTCATGTGAATCTACACTTATTAATATTATCGATAAATACCTGTATCTTCAAATTTATTTAGGTGAGACCAGAACTACCATATTGGCCACAGTTACCTAATAATAAAAGATTTTTACCTGATATATTACTGTATTATAGGCAAAATGTAATTCCCTTGATACGCGTTAACAATTGAAAGAGAAAACGGTTCATTGAATTTATATAAAGGAGTTATTATGTTCATAAAGAACAGAGTATCGGCAATGTAATGGGGGAACTTTGCTTATAAAGGCCCCAAAGGGTTTAAGTGCGGTAGTCCTATTGATTATATTAGTGAGGCTCAGTTACTTAAAGTTATATTATTAGATTTAGAAATTATCGAATTTTTTACCTATTATCTCATCATTTAGTTCTTCTGCATATATTCGACATCAAAGTGGATTAATTCTTCTCTCCTAACTATTCCATCAAATTACATGAAATACAAAATATACTGAATTTGTTTTTTGTTTTTTTGGAATGATTAATTTTTACTTTCCCATCTTCTTGCAGTAAAAAACAGATAGTGCGAACTTATCAAATTATCGAAATTGAATTGTCACCGGAAATATATGTTTTGAGGTGCTCTGAGTCAGGGAAAATGTGTTTTTAGAAATTATGTATATATGTCTGAGTGTGTGTGTTTGAGTGAGTGAGACGTCGAGGTCAGCTCAAACTGAAACACCATATGTCGCATAAAATACCAATAAAATCAAACTTGGTGTAGATATCACTCAATAGATCACAGCGATTGTACTATATAATAAAATAATACATATAATAAACACGCTTTTTAAGACGCATTATCACATTAGACAAAAATGCTAATTTAATAAATGGAAAAACAGAAAGACTAGAAGTAACGGTTGAGTTTAACTCATTCTGCTAATCAATAGATAGAATATATTTCGATATAAATGTTAACACAAACCAAAGAAGAATATCAACATCCTGGAAAAAATATTTGTCTTTCCTACGATGCCTCTTACATGGTCAAAGAAGTTTTGGAAAATATTAGATTTACGCAACAATGATAGGGTGTATATAGATTGTGAATAAAAAAAGACGAAGTTAAGAAAGAAAAAAAAAGATAGTTTAATGGATCGCCGTGATATATTCCCGGGTAACATTGCCGTGACGTATGTTAGGCGTACCTTAACAGCACGCCTTTAAGCTGAATGTTGCAAGAAACGTGAAATGTCTCCCTACCACAAGTTTCAGCCCTTAGCTCAGAAGGATCAATATAAGGACCACATCTGACACTAATTGGGAAGAGAAGTTTAGGAGAGTAGTGAAAGTTGAGCTTATCATAAAAGGCCAACTCTCTCTCTCTCTCTCTCTCTCTCTCTCTCAATCTCGCTCTTATTCAATAACCAAGCATTATCGTACAATAACCATCCACACCGTCACTCTGCCAGGCAATCTGTCACTCTCTGTATTCACGCTAACATACCCTTCTCTAAGTTATACAATCCTTGTTAGTTACAGTCCTTGCAGATCATTCTTATTATAATAAACTCAGTATTCAGTAAGTCTAACCTATTTCTCAAATTTAGTTTCTTCTGCCTCTGTCCAACCCCCAAAAAATCCTTCCACTTCAGAAATATACTGGAGTAGCAAATGTAGTACTAGAATCAAGATGTCCAAGTGGGAATCGGATGGCTTCTGGTAAGAATGAAAAGTGAAAGCTGGACAAAATATGCCATGCATTCCTTTTTTTACCTTTCTATGAGAAAAGAGAAAGTGGAAGTACAGAAGAAAAGCTGGAAAGGTGATCTTAAGGCGAGCGCAGGACCAGGTACAAGCTAGGGATAGTAAAGTAGAGAGGTTGGACCTGGTAAAGTAAAGTTAAAATTGGACCTGGTTCCACTTTGTAACTTGTAAATACAGTAATAATAACAACACTATTGTTACCGAATTTGATAATCAAATTCACATAAAATGAATTGCCTTGCCTCCTTCCAATCCGCAAGATAATGCTATTGTCATTGCTTCCACTATCGACTAGGAGTTAACGAGCACCGCCAAAGTTCCCTTCCCCCACCCAGCAGGTGTTCATACCCAAGAAGACGCCCTAGAAGTTGACAGACAGAATTCCATCAGTTCGCATCACCTTCCAAGAGCTGCAGCTAACATTTTATTACGATGAATTTTACAAAAATTTATAAAGAAAAAATAAATACAGTTACACTATAATATTACACGAAAAACTAAAGGAAAATTGTAACCTAAACTATATACGAGTATAACAAGAAACAATAATTGTAATCATTTAGTTTCAACACTGAAAAAAGAATTCCTTTGATAAAAGAATTCTGTGAAAGGTAGTATTTTCTATTCCTCTAGAAATAGATAACTTTCAATGACGAAAGTAAAAAGCAATACTTTCTAATTTAATTGGTTATTATTTCTAAGATATGAGTTAAAAAAAAAAACAAATTTTGCTTTCATTCTTTTTTGAGCTTGAACTTGGGCTCCTGAAACAACTACCTAGCATTAATAATTCAAATTACGTTAGAAACAAAAACAGTAAATCACACATATTTTGCGTGATCTTTTATCAGCAGAACATTGAAAATTTTCTAGTTCAATTTCCAATCGAATCGTGTGTTTTTATATCGACGGTATGTACAATTTCTTCCTAGCTTATCATACTTATTATAAGATAGAAGTGAATGTGTAGTGGAATCAATTGTCGTGATTCCTGAGGTATGTAGTTAGATGTCTTGAAGAGGGATTTATTAGGCGGAAGTTAGTTTAGAGAGTTATTGCTTGAATTACTAACACTGAATTTATAAAAATAGAATATATTTTAACAATAATTTGAATGAGCCTAATGGTAACTACAATTAATATGATTTGATAAAAGTAAATAAATAATTTTAAGAGTTAAATAACAAATAATTTAAATATGATTAAATAAATAAACTAATATGCACAACTATGAAAATAATTATAAGTAAAACCTTGAATAGGGACGCGCTCGGAACTCAAGTATAACTGCTGCTGTAAAATGATACTGATATAATGATGTGGCTACTCGTATAATGATGAATGATATAATGATCCCCTCTTCCAGTGGGGCGAAGTTTATATTAGTCTTACTCACACACTGTCAAGTGTGTAAGTAAGTTCTCACACTAAGACATCTCTAGTAGCGTGCGACCTTGTGCGACCTTGGTTAGGTCGGCGACCAGTGATTCAGGTCAGTGGCCAGATTTGGTCGCCCATCGGCGACTTTCAAAGACCAGGTGGCTTCTGATCAATAGACAGGGCTTTATCGGTGCTTGTCTTTGATACCTTTGTATTGAAAAGGCAGCAGCCGGCTGTGGGGCCACTAGTTATAAATTATCTTTCCTTTTGTTATATTTTGTGAAGGCTTTGACATTGCTATGTCATTACAAATGCAAGCTAAGATAGAGTGCACGGCTGATGCTGTCAGAATTTATTACGAATGATATTCCCAATTTGCGCTATAATTTGGCATTCTAATGAGTTCAAGTCATACCCGAAACATACGAACAACACAAACACTGGTACATCCAACATTTAAAAATTGTGCAAAATACCTGTTAACAAAAGATGGAGAATCCTTCCAGCACTCAGGTAAACTAACACTGGGTAGTTAAGATCATAAAAGTCTGCCTCAGTCTGACGTCGTATAGTGACGGATTTTTTCACAGAGCATTAATGTGTTAAAAAGGGGGCACCTGAACATTAACCTAGACTTAGAACTTGATGGTGACTCCAATACATCTTCTGACTGACTGCGCTTCTATCATCGGTTGGAGAGCATATAATAAATATCAGAAATTATCCGAGTCGGACATTGAAATGGATACGAAAATGAAGTTATGGAACTCTGTTGCAAGACCTACTCTAACCTATGCTTGCGAAACCTACCCAGTAACTCAGTATAATTTATTAAAGTTAAGAGGAAACCTAGAGAAATCTCAGTTGCCAAACAATTTTCTTCTCTCTTGGCTTCCAGGAGTACTTGTTTCATTACAACAGTGCAGCATTATGCTTCAATTATGGAATTATATATTAACAGTCCTCTAATTGATTTAAATTAAATAAATATTTTATTTTAAGCATCATCAAGAATTACCCGATAGATTCATAAAAAGATTTTTTCCATATTACATAATATCTTTTGCGACTATTTTTTTTAGATGTAAGAATTTGTGCAGAGAATTTGTGGTCTATAAAGTGTCAATCATGTGTTGTGTGTGTGTGTGTGTGTGTGAGGGAGGTGGACTATAATTTGCCAATAGGTAGGCTAAACCCAATATAGTTGCACATATCAACTACACCTGCAAGCATATGTGAATTGTGTGTGCATTACACTGGAGTCAGTATTGAGTGTTACTGACGTTTGGGACATCGCACGTACCCCAAGAACGCTGGAAAACTGAATGGTCCACTTCTTTCTACGGAGATGCTCTAAGTTTGTAATACGCAGTATGTGCAAAAAAAGCTATTAAGCAAAATAAACACAAATAGAGTCAAACTAGAACAAAGATATTATTACATACTAATTAAAGAATTGTTACATAAATAAAGAATTAACTAAAAAAAAAGGTGTTAAATAGTTTAATGTAGATGGATAAAAGAATAAAAAAGTCTTCACTATATCTAAACTTACCAAAGAGCAGATAGAGAATGGACACAGCTGTTACAGTCTGGTTTTGATTTATATACAAAGTGGTCGGTATAATGGTGGGTGAATAAGTTTCTTATTTTATATTCGGAAGTTTTTACCACAAAACAAAATCTTACATAGAAACATATGCACATCTGTATGACTTCTTTTACATTTTAACAGTTTTTGTGACTTGAATTTTTATATATATCTATATATTTCCTACTCAAGGTAGTTTTCCTAGCCATGATTGTAAGATTTGCATAATGTACTTCCATTTACCAGGCTGATAAGCAGCTACAATTTCACAGATTCTTCAAATAAATTGTTTAGAATTCTGTTTTGTAGCCATTGTTTATTCAAATGTTTTGCATAAAGTTTTCTTGTTTTGAAAAAAGAAAAAGGGACTTTTGGAATTCACTCTGATTTGCTTATCTAAATACTTGTTTTTCTGTTCAATATAACTACGGTCCTCTTTAATGACCCTAAAACCATTTGCGAACACCAAGCAATACTAGTTATTCCCTTCAATAGAAAATAAATATTTTTTTTTTAGCCTTCACGCATTGGCTTAGAGCAGTGCTCCGCAACCGTTGGGCCGTGTGCCAATGCTATGTGTGCCGCCTCGTCCATAGCATAAAAGTAGGTACAACGCAGGGGTGGCCGGCAATAGGTACAACGCAGGCATGCGACCCGTCATGCATAATAAATAAATAATACCAAAAGTGGTGAATAAATTTGACCACCATTTTTATTCAATTAATTATACGAAACAATACGATTGGATTCGAAATCCTCTTGCAACAATTGTTATAAATTCTGCAGATTTCTTTGCAAATTCGTGAGGAATTTATTGAATTGAATAATAACATGACGCTAAAACTTCACTTTGCCAAGTTCTATTGGAAGATTTCTGGATTTCAGACCATGCGATTTCAATTCTATTCCCATTTTCAACGATATATTTATGTGGACAAAGTTTTTCAACTGTAGTGTTAATTAAAATTGATAAGCGGACGTGCTTAAAAGGAATACTTTTTCAATATATTTGGGTTGCACTTTTTGAAATATCGAGCCTAAAGCATTTGTGTTCATTGAAACAAGCTCAAGTTATCAAATTGATTACCTTTTTTTTTCATATTATGTTATATAAGTATAGTTCTTTAGTTATTTATGTATATGTACCAAATAAAATAAAATAATGTATATTCATGCGTTCTATTTTCTATATGTACATACTTACTTTTGGTGTACTACGAAATTTAGGGCAGAACTTTGTTGTGCCGTGGGCAAGAAAAGGTTGCAGAACACTTTTGTAGAGGCTATAGCAGTGATCATCAACGTTTTTAATACCTATCACCAAATTTCTGTATCTATGTTGATGAAATTTTTTTACCGCCCGCCGATGACGCAGTAGCTGAATTTAGCGAAATAAGTATACTTAGTATGGGCTGATTATGCTTAGAAAAGCGTTCCTATGAATTATTAGTTACATTCAAAGGTAGATTAGATTAGATTAGGGGGGGGGAACGAGCCTCATTCCACTGCGACCTACAAGACGAGGTCTATTGTGGATCCCCTTAAATTATAGCACAACCCCCAACTTTGCCCTCCTGATCAGTCCTAGCAAAGCTGAGAGCGGCTCTGTCATGAAGCTCATAGCTTCGGGGGATAGCCTGTCTCCGATTGAAGAAACCTTATCCTCGCCAGGCCGACGCACTCACGGAGGATGTGAGCCGGGGTTTCTTCCTCTGCCTTGCAGAATCGGCGTACCGCAGTATCTGCAAGTTGAAGATGGTGCATGTGTCTGTTCAGCCTACAATGCCCTGTTAGTAGACCCACAATTAGCCTTATATCCCTTCAGGCATGGCTCAGTAGATCTCTAGTAAATTTAGGCAAATGTCTCTTGATAAAGAGCTATGTCTGCCTCTGTCCTGGTGTTCTCTCCCACCAAAGCAAACGCTGTTCTTCTATCCAACCTTTGATAGAAATTTGAATAAGGCTCCTGGACAAGCCACAGAAGCGTTCGGGGCCTATAAAGGTATCCTGCGAACCCTCCCTCGCCAGGGCATCCGCCCTATCATTGCCCAGAAACCCCGCATGTCCCGGCACCCAGGTGAATGTCAGTTTATTCCGAGCACCCACCTCGGTTAGGGCAAATAGGCTATCCCACACCAGTTTTGAGACTATTTGGTGTGAAGAAAGTGCCTTCAGGGCTGCCTGACTATCGGAGTATATGGCCACTCTTCTACCCACTATGCCGTGCCTTATAATCTCCCTAGCGCAGATTCTGAGATGTAACGCCACGACTTCAGCCTGCAAGTCCGTGGCGTACGTTCCTAATCTTAACTTAGGCCTGCCCCCAAAGACCCTGGCTCCGACCCCAGTCGGAGTTTTGGATCCATCTGTATACCACCAGATCGAGTAACCGAATGGGGGGGTTCACAGTCCCATTCACCTCTGCTCGGTATAACAATTTGGAAGTTCCTTTCGAAATGATAGCTAGGAACCATCCTATCATTTGGCATTCCTAGAAGATGGTCAGCCTTGATTTCTTCAATCAACCTCTGGTTATTACGATCATGCCTAGAGGTGATGGGAGGCGGCCCCTGCAAGAGCCTATGTACATTCAAAGGTAAGAGATAAAATTAAGAAATAAATTGGAAAAATATATATCTTAAAAATTAATCTGGCAGCAATGTAAGTAAAAGTGGGGAACTACAGTAAAGCAGCGGAGCTTGGTAGCGAAGGTTAGAACTAAATGGCGTTGGGAACCTCAGCGTGCTTATCACTCTCTCACCCAAAAAGTTGCCGACCTTGGCCCTTCATGGGCAGTACTGACAAAGGTTTTTTTTTTCTGCGTTTGTTTCCCTTCTTAACATTAATCTTTGTTATGGATGTTTAGTTTAAGTTGAAATATTTCTTCTATACGCTGATTAAACCTCACACTTCTGGACTGTAAGTATCACAAAGTTTAAAATTGTTTAAATTGCATGTGGAGGAAGACTTTACAGAAGTGGTAGCCTACAGCTGTAATTACATCCAAAATATTTAATGAACAGCACGTGGATTACACTGGCAATTCAGAGAACAGATCAACATAAAACCCAAAGGAAGAAGAAATATTTAGGAATCCAAAACATTCATGAAGATCTGCTGCGGTTGAGGAGGAAAAATATTAAAAAAGTATTGGTTTCTGCCGTTATGAAAATTTTTTTATTTTGGAATTTTAAAAAAAATATGAACAAAAATAATTGTTTTTTTCCAAGAGGAAAATACTCTTTATTTTTAATTAAATCCTTAGAATTATTAAAAACGTTATAACAGAATTTTCTAAGTTGCTTTTTTCTTTTTTTTTTCGGAAAAATGAATAATAAATAATTAAAAAAAAAAAATGATAAGCAAATATTTATAATTAATTAGCTTGAACGTATGTAAGGAACATTAAATATGCATAATACCATTATGAAAACTAAATGAATTTTTCAAGCATTCTAATTAATATGTTTTTTTTTCATTTGAATACTGTTAAAATATTTTCAGTTTATTCAATTCTTACACTCAGAAAGAAAACTCTAGTATTGGCACATTATTTATTTATAAGTGTTACCAAAGATAAAGATGCCAAAGAAGGCCATTTATTAAGTTTATCGAGGCCTTATCTTGTATCAAATGTTGAATTTCCTATTTATTATAGCCAAATATTAAGTTACAAGAAATAAAAAATCATTCAGCCAAATTTATTCTTTTCGTACTTTTTTATATTTGTTCTCTAAAAACCCTTCTACAAATCGCTTTCACCATTTCCTATATTTTTCTTCATTTATTATCAATTCTGATTTTTTTTTTTTTAACTCTAGTTTCTAAATATAAATTGTTCAAATGGTTATTGAGAAGAGTGAGAGAGAGAAATAGAGAGATATCTGCACCGGGTGAAGAGAGCTTGTTAAGTGTTAATTGCCCCGAAGTCCAATTTAATTACCAAGTACACGTCATTATAAGTTTCAATGAAAATTGAAAGTTAATTATTGGAAGCTTAATAAATAATTAATTAAATAAAAGTAAAAATAGAAAAAAAAAAAAATAAATAAATAAATAATAATGAGACTGAAAGGAATATCGTGAAAGAATAATGAAATAATTTTCTATTCAACGTTTTGTTTGCTAGTGACATCTAGTGTTGGACTCGATCATCATCAATACACTGTGTATCCGCCATTCTGAGCCTTTCTAATGGACATTTGATAAATCATAAATGAATCCTTCAACATGCATTTATATTATTTATATTCTCCACTACTGTCATTGGTTGTAATATAATAAGGAAATAGATAAACGATATATGTTATTCTTGTGAAAAATATAAATCGTTACGATTTGTTATTTTCAGATTACATAGTGAATTGGCGCTTTTTATATTTGGAAATGTTATTATAAGTATACCTTTTTTTAATGAATCAATTGTTAAATGGAAATAAAAATATTTGGCCAATTTTTTTTTTCGAAATAATTGAAAATCCATAAAAGTGAAACTACCAATAATCACGGTTATTGTGTTTTGCAGATCATGAACAAATAAGTACATCATTTTCGACTGAAGAATCTATCAATTATATACAATAAGTTTCTTAAATTTGCCACTTCTTCTAACCTAAATATGAGGACTAAAATTTGAGAATTAAATAGCTATTTGGTCTCCAAATAATGATTTCCCTGGGAATTAATCATTGGTAATCGAAGCTTGACGTAAGACCAGCTGACAAGTAGGATAGATTCCGTTACAGCAACACTACGTTTGACACTGATAGGCGGCAAGCGAAGAAGAAGTCAGCCTAAGTTCATACTAGAGGAACGAGCTGAAGAACGCCTTTCAAAAACAAGTTTCGACGGGAGAAGGTGGAAGTGAACTAGTGCAAGACCTAAGGCTGAGAAAAGATATGTAAATTCCCTTTCAAACTGCTTAGATGTTGAAAGTGGATTGGTTAGAATGATTTCAATCCTTTAAAATCGACAAAATTAAGCTAAAAAAAAACTAAAACAAGAAGTGTACAAATGATTGGGAAAATATCGCCGGATATTTTAAAATATGAGGGGAACTGGAAAGTAATGTCGATATTCGTTTGTCATTTATCAGCTCATTGTATACTTCAAAGTCTTGCTAAAGACATTTTAAGGTTAGAGGGACTTGTTTACTCGTAAATATTAAAATCTTAAACTTTTTTTTGCAATATAAAGTAATGCCTATTTTTTCAGGCGGGCTTAACGTCCAACTACCAATTTTGCAATATATAGTGAAATGGCTAGTCAAATACCAGAAGAGTTACATATCCGGCACTGTATGCTTTTTGAGTTTCACAAGGATAGTTACGCAACAGTTGCTACCAAAAACATTTGCAATGTTTATCCAAGTGCATTAGACATTCGTAAATGCCAAAGGTGGTTTTCTAAGTAAATATCCGGTAATTTTGATCTTTTCGACTCGTACCGATCAGGAAGACCAACATCTTTAGGCAACGACAAATGGTCATGTCAGAGCTTGTAGAAGAAGAACCAGAGAGACCGTGGGTTTAAGCAGGTATCAGATCTGTCAGATAACGGGCCTGTTTACAGG
Organism: Triatoma infestans; assembly: GCA_011037195.1. Lineage (NCBI taxonomy): Eukaryota > Metazoa > Arthropoda > Insecta > Hemiptera > Reduviidae > Triatoma > Triatoma infestans. The sequence goes on along the minus strand of JAAEAF010002933.1, from coordinate 21,848 downwards.
GCCCGGTAGGTTCAAGAAACATCTGCACAAGGTGGGATTGGTTGATTCGGAGCCATTGTGTAGATTGTGTCAGGAGGAGGAGGAGACGGCCACTCACCTGTTGTTCGATTGCGTTGCAGTCGGTAGATTGCGGTATGAGATCATCGGTACGTTGAGACCGGAGGAAATCGTACTGCAAGAAGGACTGGTGGGGAAGGTCCTGGACCTCATGAATAGGGGAGGATTCCTCTACTAGACATTAAGGGGTTGGCACAATAAGCCTCAATGGGTAGGCACAGTGCCTGGGTTTGTTTCCCCCCCTGTGTCATTCTAATTCTAATTCAACTTTAGGCAATGATATGTTAAGGGCGGAAGTGGCAGCAAATCCGTGTCGACGATCGAGAAACAGTCAAACAGTCTTAATCAACCTTGATCGATCATCCAAGAACATTTGAAGGAGATTGGTAAAATAAGCAGTGCAGGTGTTTGGGTCCTGCATAATCTGTCCGAAGAAAACAAACTAACCGGCCCACCACATGCAACTTACTGCTTCAGCGGCACAATATAGAAGCGTTTTTTGATCTCTTGATTACTGGAGATGAAAAATGGGTCCTCTATGATAATCCAAAACGCAAAAGGCAGTGGCTCTCTCCGAATGAATCGTCACGAAGTACAGCTAAGCCAGGTTTGCACCCGAAAAGATGCGTTTGGTGGAGTATTCACGGGGCCGTTCATTTTGAAGTGCTGAAATCTGAACAAACTGTGAATGCAGACCTTTACTGTGAATAATTGGATCGAGTAAATCAATCTTTAAATGAAAAGTGCCCAGCGATTGTCAACAGAAAAGGCGTTATTTTCAACACGATAATACAAGACCGCAGTGCGCAAGGCGAACCATGGACAAATTTAATGAATTGGGGTGGGAGGTATTGTCTCACCCACCAAACTCGCCCGATATTGTGCCATCGGATGTCCATTTATTCCGATCGCTACAACATTTTCTAAGTGGCAAAAAATTTGAAAATTTGGATGATGTCCAAAATGCCATCTCCAGATATATTGCTCAAAAACCAATTGATTTTTATCGACCCGTATTGAAAATTTGCCCACTAGATGGCTAAAGGTTGTTGATAACCAGGGTGATTACATCATTGATTAAAAATAAAAACTTGTTAAAAATTTCGCGAGGATTTGTTACTCTGCATCCCCACTGTGGATGCTTCGCATTGAAATCGCCACCGCAAAGGAAATAGCATCCTAGGTATTGAAAGAAATGTAGGAATTGATCTTGATTAATTGAATGATTAGGTGGGCAGTAGGCAGCAGAAATTGTATATTGGAGGATTACTGATTAGAGTAATGGTTGTGTATTGCATAAAGTTAGTTGAATTACTAGGAGCGTGGTTATGTTGTATGGTTCGTTTAATTATTATGGCTGTCCCACGGTGAGCAGTATTGTCTGGATGGTCGGTTCTATAAGTAACATAGTCGTTTATATATACTTATGATCTGCTTGTGAAGTGTGTCTCTGTAATCAATGCAACGTCGATTCTTCTCTCGTGAAGAAGGATGTCCAATTCATGTCATTGCGAAGTTAGTCCGTTGGCGTTCCATAGCAGGATAGTTAAGGAATGTTGTGTGTGAGCCATAGAAGGAATTTAAGGAAGTAGTCTGTTGATTACTGTTGTAAGGAGAGAAATCAGAGGCGTTTGGAGATTTTGTAAATCGTTGATGAAAGAGGTGAGGGTTGCTGTGATGTCTGCCGTAGCTGGAGAAGATATTTTAGTATGAGATTGAAGATGAGATGGCCCAGCTGTTACTTCAGCGTAGGTGAAGTTGCTAGTATTAGGAGCCGAGATTACTCTTGTTGTTGGAGAGGGAATGAATGTATTTGAAGAATTTGATTGGATTCTTGGTTTTGTCTCTGTCTTCTCTGAGCTGATGGATGGCTGTATACTGGTTCTGGGGACCTCTTCTTTTGTAGTTCTTTGTGTACTGTGCACCCTTTTCAACTGGCTATATGTGATCCAAGGCAAAGAACGCATGTTCTTTCCTTGCGAGTCTTTTGCTTTCTTAGTGCATTCAACTTTCACGCATCGAGGATGATGATGGCAATAAGCCTTGGTGTGGCAATATGTCTGACAGCGTTTGCACTGGACAATATTATTTTGTTTATAGGGTTCCTCAACCCTAATTATGGTATTTCATATAGTCCGGATATTGAAAATATCTCTGTTGTTGCTTTGTGGTTCTAGGTCCACAAAAACAAAGGCAACAAAGACTAGAGAAACATTTCTTACTTTGTGTACTTGCATTTCAATTTCCTGCTTTATATCTTCTGCTGGAGTGCTGTGATGGAGATTACTAATGACGACTGTATAAGGCTTATCCTGCTTTATTGATAAGTATGATAATTGTGTATTTTTCTTTAAGATAACGAACAATGTCTCTTTATGCATCTATAGTATTGGCTGGCAATACGGTGCCTGAAATGTTTGTTTTACACGTATAATTGTTGGTTCCGACTATCCGAGAAATTTCTCTACAGAGTTCCATGTAATTTTGAATACTTTTTATATAGATTGGTGGAGTGTATATACTCTTTGTGGCGCTGTCGGTTTGGTTGTTTCCATTGTATCATCATCTTTTAGATTATCAAATTTATTTTTGAAATTATTCCCGGAGGAGCAGTTATTGTGGTAGCTGCAAGCATAGACGTGGAAGGAAGACTCGTTTGTGGTTGCGCTGGCGCTATCACTGTGATCTGGTCACTTTTTGTTTGCGAGCTTGTGATTACTCCAAAAGCTGGAGATTTCTTCTTTTTCTTCTTTTTTGGCGGCGAGTTTTTTGTGACGCTAGCTCTCTTGCTCACTTTTATAAATGATGAACTCGTTGCTGACGATTTGAGGTGAATATTGATTTAAGGTATTCAGAATCAGCTGACGGCGGCAGATTTAAGCTTTATAAATACATTGAATCTCCGCTCCATAATCTCAGAATTTTTTTTAAATTTTCTAAAATATGTGCGTACTAATTATACATAAAAGTTATGAATAAAAAGTAAGATTAATTAAAAATAAAAAAGTGTGACTTCCTTTTATATATGTACATATATATATTTTATTATTATTATTTTAGTTAACTATTGAATATTTATAAGGTAACTTCGAGAAAAAAAAAATAAAAAGCGTACAAAATTAAAAACAGAAATCCTAACGTATTCCTCTTTCTTTTTAATTTTATTTAACTTACTGAGAGGATCTAATTGTTACAATTTTTAAATTTTTATTTGAGTGTGTTGTTAAATCTATATTCACACTTCAATACTTCATTATAAATTAAAACTCTGACTTTATGCAAATTAATATTAATATTCTAATTTGTTACTTTCAAATAAAAAATTCAAAAGATAGAGAACAAAAAAAAAAGTTTCTTGAATGGGGTGATATTTCCTTTTATTATGTATAAAGTTATTATACAAAATTTTATTATCTCATTTCAATTTTTGTTAAATCTTATTAATTTTTCAAATAATAAAGTTCTGTTATATATCATTTTATATTTTCTCATAAAGTACAAATCTGAATTAATGACAAAAAAGTGAAGACCTCTTTTGGATAAATAATTCTGTCCCACTGAAATTTCTGAGAAATTTTCTATTTCCTTCATGTCAGATAATCGAAACTGAGATTTTTACAGGAAATTGAAACTTTAAGGCCATATTAAAGCTTTGATTAATTTAAAGAAATAATCATTTTAAATTTTAAGTTTAATATAACATAAACAATCCCCCACTACTGGCAGGGTACTACTTCAAAAAAGAGGATTTTGAACGTGGATGATTTTGAAGTGGAGTGGAGCTATGTATGTGCAGTCTTTGTCAAGCTGTATTAACTAAAGTACATCTGTTTTTTGTCTGTCGGCAGCCCAGCTGGATGAGTTAATTTATAATAATTATCGTTGTGTGACTTGTTTCCTTTTCTTTGCAGTTTTATCGCTCAACAGAAGAATATTTCCATTATTATTATTTGTGTGTGGGGAGGGAAACCTTACGCTATCAGAGGCCTTACTGGGCCCATATAGCTACCCCAAGAAAAACAACAACATGCCGGGTCTATAACAAAAATCCATAGCCGGATCTAATCCATCTAAGATTCACCGCAGTCCGAATAAATCGGATAGTAACCTTAAGCGAAAATAGCCTAAGCTCTTCCGCAGACATCCTATTCCGACCAAAGATCCTGAACCTAATTTCCTCACAACCCAAGCAATCAGTCATAAGATAGATGGGTGTTTCTTCCTCTGTACACAGACTCTATAAAATGGATCCGGCATGAGCCCCATTATGTAGAGATGTCTCCTAAACCACAATGTAGTAGTCAAGGATGCCTGAGAGCGCTCCGTGAAAAAACACAGCAACGTGTCACTACATGGCCTTGTCCGGACCCCCGATGAGCATTTTGGACTGCCGAAAAACCAATTTTTGAGGCTGAAGCATCCAAGGATGAATGACTGTGAAGAGATCCATGTCTGGAGAGCCTGAAGACATGTGCCAGAAGACAGGCCAACAGGCAGCTCGGGACCAAATGGAAGGAAGAGAAGGGCGCCTAATTTGGCAAACCATCCACCTCCTCATTTCCAAAAATTCCCAATTGACCTTGGCACCCAGGACTAGAAGCACATCCTTCAGAGAAGAAAACTCTTCCAGTCTTTTAGAACATTCTAACACCAACCTGGAAGTGAAGACACATGAACTCAGCGCCTTCAGCGCAGCTTGGCTGTCCGAGCAGATACAAACACCTTTTGAGAATATTTCCATATTAGGATTATTATTAAGACGCCCAGTCGCCATTCAGGGCCCAGCCATTACCAAGCGCCCCAGTTGCTTTTTACTCTTCCAGCAACTTATTCTACAGACAAACGTAATTTTGTATATGCCGGCCGACACAAGCAAAACGTACCCAAACATGAAAATATTTAAATAACCAAGGGCTTTGAATTGGATATTGAGACATTATTGTAATAATAATGACGTCATTCGTATAAATTTGCACCGGTAATGTAAATATTCATTTCAATCTTTTCCTAATTTTTCGCTTTTCTTTTCTTATAGTAAATATTACCATTTATATCATCCTATATTATTTCTGTTATGTGTGTTAAGTATTGAAACCTAATAAAATTTATTGTAATTCTGTGATTAATTATTAATTTTTCCTTTTTTTACTAATACAATTCATTTTTCAACTAAGTAACCAGCTCGTAAATTCCGAAGGCTTTACGACGAAAGTTTTTTAACTATTTGCTGGAGCCTTAACAGGCCCCTTATATAATGTTTTGTTTGTGTAAACACTGGGAACCTCAAACTTAGGTATCGCCTCTTAGATATCGCCATGAGATCCATAAAAAAAAGGTTTCAATCAATATTTATTTACTGAAAGTAGGTTTTTCTGTATTTCGCGATTTCTCACAATAACGGCAACGATTTTCTTTAAATTTATACTAATTACGTAACATCTTGGCCTTGATACTTTAGGACATTTTTCCAAAAAAGTTAATTATTGAATTTCTGGGGGAATTACAAGGTAGAGCTTTCTTCTAAAGTGCTTTTTCAATATAACTTCCTGTTCTATACCTATGTAATATTAAATTTCAGTAAATATTTTGCTAACATTCCAAGTCTAAAGATAATCGGTTAAGCGGAAGTGCGATTATATTAAATATATTTTTGAGTTATTTGGAATATTTGCTGGAAAACGTTTTAAACTTAAAATAGTCACTGGAATACGATTATATGCTATCGATTTTATGTCACACCCTTTTCAGCAAAAAATAATTTTAGTGAGTTTGGTTAAACTGAAAATTACGACTACCATCTAAACTGCGCAACCAATATTGCCTGGGGCTTGGATCTATGTCTGCCGGTCGACATGGTATCCCATTCCGACAGCTCTCACATATTTTACATCAATTCAACTTTTTATTTAAGTTTGAAAGGAATTTATCAATTACAATTTAATACTTAAAGTAATAGAAAGTCATGTAAGTGTTTCACAAGATATGTGATAGGTCTTCTGATAGGAGGAGGAATTAGTGTCAAATTTTTGAAACTGGATTTTCAGGTCCCCTGAGTACGAAAAAAAGGTTTCTTTTGAATGCTCTCAAATACAAAGAATCGTAGGAAGCTCAAACTTTGTATTCCGTTTTGAAAATAACACTGCATCTAACAAGAAGGCTGCGGGCAAAATTCATCAATCGGCATCGCGTATTTACTGAATGACAGTGAAACGCTTTCCGGGGTAAATTGATTTTTTTGTGTGAAGATCTGGAGGAACAGTAACGCAAGCCTTTCCTCATAATTACTAATTCAATTCCTTGTATGCTTCTACCATCTGTATAAAATTAATATACATTAAAACCATTGCTATGATTTCAAATTTGAAGCAAATCGGCTAAACGAAATTGCAACATTATGAATAGGTTCTTGAGTTTTTTTGGAATTATCATTAAAAATGCCTTCCGTGAGAGCCTGCTTCTTTTTGTGTTCATCGACCGGTTTCTGTGTTCGCCCATCATCAGGATATTTTTGTCAAAACTGTGTGATAACAAGACTTGCATAGAGCAAATTTAGTTGATAAACTTAGGAGTTTAACATATCTCAAATTTAGTTGATACACTTAGGAGTATATCAACTAAATTAGCTCTAAGCAAGTTTATGTTATCACATTGCTTTGACAAAAACATACTGATGATGGGCGAACGCCCGGAACCGGTCGATGACCACAAAAAAGAGCAGGGTATCAAAGATAATAATTCTTCTGCGAAAACAACCACAAAGTCCGATTTTATTTAAACTTGGCACGCTAATGGCACAGATTAAAACCTATCACTTTTAATTTGAGGGCGCCCAAATTTTCCACTTAGCTTTATAGTAAAAGCGCTACCACTTTTTTTATGTCCAGCCTAACTAATGTTTGTACACATAGCAATTTTAAAGAATTTAAATAAAAATCAAATTGTATTAATTGGAATAAGTGGTAGAAAATATAAGAGAAATAAAATAAACCCACAATAAATAAACAATAAAATAAAATAAGTTAAAAATAAAGCAATAAAATAAATGTAAATAAATAAACAAATAAATAAACAATAATCTAACATTATGTTATGTCAGTATTGCTGTACATATATATCTATGTTTTAAAAAACGGATTTGTTTCTAGAATTAAGTTTATTTATTTTAAAACAAACACTTGTTGTACTACAGAACGTTGTATTTATTTATTATTTACTCAATGACTCAATAATAAACATAGGTAATACAACCGGAATACTATGAAATTTACTTGGAGTCATTATTGTTTTAATATATTTACAATGAACAACTTGATTTATAACTTTATGAGATAGATTTATAAACGATTTGATTTATTTTAAGCGTTGTTTGATTTTACAAAATACAATGAGAGAATCATAGACACAGATACATGAATAATAAACTTAACAATTGTAAATCAAACAGCTTTATGATTTTTAGTATCTCCTGTTATTAGTTACCTATTCTATCTTTATTTTTCTATCTGTTATTTTACTAATAGAATTCATTCCCATCCATCCAACATTCTTTTTTTGCCTATAATTTTGCATTTCCCAACATTTTATAATAGCTTACAATTGTAAATAACTTTGTTTGCTTTATAACACCCACAGTCCACTTACTCGCGACTAACTCAAAATAGCAGACAGCTTTATATCTCATTATTTTAAACAATTTGGAAGTAACGTCTAGAACTCTACAGAATTGAGAAGCCGTTTAATATTAATATTGCCTGTGGGACCAAGCCCTACGCTTACCAAAGCCCCACTGAGCTCAAATAGCTACCTACCCTAAAGAAAAACAACAACAAACTGAGTTTAATAAAAAATCCCCAGACCCGGGTCTGGACAAATCGGGCCATAACATTTAAAGGAAATAGCCTAAGCTCTTCCACAGACATCTTATTCTGACCAAAAATACTTAATCTAATTTCCTCACAATCCAAGTAATCCGTCATAAGATGCTTTTCATTCCTCTGCCTCACCAGCTTTACAAAAGCGGTCTGGCATAAACCTCAAGAAGTAGTCTCTAACTTAAACAGAAGCCTAAGCTTTAAAGTAAATAGCCTAAGCTCTTCCACAGACATCTTATTCTGACCAAAAATACTTAATCTAATTTCCTCACAATTCAAGTAATCCGTCATAAGATGCTTTTCATTCCTCTGCCTCACCAGCTTTACAAAAGCGGTCTGGCATAAACCTCAAGAAGTAGTCTCTAACTTAAACAGAATTTTGAAATACTTCAGTAAAAAGTTTTCACTTGCATCTTTCCTTTTTACCTCACAAAACCTACTATTACCGGTGAAGATGATCTCCCTTTGTCCAAGATTTCGCAAAATGTGGAAACTTCCACATTAATGTATCTTTCTTCAAATCTACTCGTCTAAATCCTTTCCTCAACTTCCACATAATGCCAAAAGACGTGTTAGTTTCACGACGTTCTAGTTAACTGTTGGCAGTATAATTAACAGGTCTAATATTACATATATCTACCAAATTTACTTGTTGTATGTCAATCTGCACTTGTAAATAGTCATTAAAAATAAAAAGTACATTATTTCGTGAAAAATTTACTGCTATAAGAGAAAACCATGCAATCATATTGGATTTTAGACACTGAAAAAGGAAATAATTTTTAAAAAGTTGCCACTTGTTTGTGAACTGTTATCAGCAGTTGCTTGTGTTCGGGAACAGAGTGTAAAAACATTTACTCACGTATTCAGTAAACTTTTTCTGCAACCGCATTAAATTGTTTCTTAACTTACATGAATATAAAAAATATGAAAAGGGGTATATTATCATAATTTATAACAAATAATAACAATAATTCCTTTCCTATCAGGATCTAAAAGGACTTCACTCCCCCCACCCTATACAAAATGTTCTCTCATTGACATAACCTCAAACCATTACTAGTTGTGAAGGGAATTGTTTTGTAATAAGTTTTATTTTCGCGTACTGCTGCTAGATGTCGGGTTAGTTACAGTTGAATAATATTAACTTTACTTCACTTGTGAGAAAAAGTAATGGCAGTTTTACTTTCTATCTGTTACGATTCAATGAATTATTTCACTCACTACTTTTGATTTAATAATTGTCACATAGAAAATTTATTGGAAAAATGTACTTAATCTCTAGTAGATATATAGATTGTTTATTTCTAGTAAAACTGTAAATAAATGAATACAGAAAATTTATTGGAAAAGTGCTCTTAACCTCTAGTAGATATATAGATTGTTTATTTCTATGAAACTGTAAATAAATGGACAGAGAAAATTTATTGGAAAAGTGCTCTTAATCTCTAATAGATATATAGATTGTTTATTTCTAGTATGACTGTAAATAATGAACAGAGAAAATTTATTGGAAAAGTGCTCTTAATCTCTAGTAGATATATAGATTGTTTATTTCTAGTAGGACTGTAAATAAATGTACAGAGAAAATTTATTGGAAAAGTGCTCTTAATCTCTAGTAGATATATAGATTGTTTATATCTAGTAAGACTGTAAATAAATGAACAGAGAAAATTTATTGGAAAAGCGCTCTTAATCTCTAGTATATATAGATTGTTTATTTCTAGTACGAATGTAAATAAATGAACAGAGAAAATTTATTGGAAAAGCGCTCTTAATCTCTAGTAGATATATAGATTGTTTATTTCTAGTAAGACTGTAAATAAATGAATATAAAGCGAAATTTTGTAACGACCAAAATGATCTGGTATGTTAGATCTGGTCTGTTCGAAAATATGTTAAAGCGTACTTCACGAGATATTATAGACTTGGGTAGTATCCTGAAGAAGTTGGACCTTGAACGCGTTAGAAACGCTGTAATGAGATAGTGGAGTTGCTGGTACACTTTCTGATGCGTTGCTACGATATCATCCAGAGGAGTTTGAAAAGCAAACCCCGGATGTTGGAGGAGAAAACATCCACCCTTTGAAAGACTTAGACCTAGGAAGGGGTACTTTTAAGCTAAGAATATCCTTATCCTGGCCTACCTAAAGAGCCCACAGAAGGTCGCAATGGACCTAACCTAAAAAGAAGTGAAGGTCAGTGTAAATGTTTTAGAGTGTTGTTAGGCTGAAAGGAGAGAGTAGGGGAAATATTGTGGGGATGCCAGAAACCCTGAAGAAAAAGCTACTTCATTCCCTCCTTTAATACGGATCTTTCTAAGAGAAGATAGCCTGCACATAGGCTCCCCACCCATCTTTCTCTTTCACCACATCCCTTATATCTTCCAGGTCTATGTGAGAAGTATATCCAATTTCCAATACAGCCCCAGGCATACGCCAGATTTGGAAATCATCGATATATATTTAATGAAGCCACCACGGGTATCAGAAACCACAACTTTCGCACCATAGGCTAGTTCGTCAGCACTTATCTAGGGGGCAGTGGTGGCCTCTTTCAAGATGATTAAGAAAAATTGTGAAAATGCAAATCATTAACAAATTGTCTAAAAGATTATTATATTTAGTTTTTTTTTATTTCTTTAAGAATAAAGATTTAAATGTGCAAGCTAAAATGTGAAATCAATATATATATTTAATATGAAAATTGATTTTTTTTAAAAAAAAGATAAGTTCTTATTGCGTTAATAAAATATTGATAAAAGATGGAAGAAGCTTAATGAAAGTTATATGGTGATAAATTTAAGGGATTAGAAATGAAATAAGCTTACTACCAATATCGTTTATCGATCAGAACGTTATATAACTTAAGACGACATAAATAACAATATGAATTCAAAATATAAAATTATATCCAATGAAATTTTCATTTAATGTGTCTAAAAACGAATTACGATACTTCAAAGAAATTTAATTATTTATTACCTTTGAATTAATATGTTTATTGATTAAATTATATGGTAACGATGTTGATGAAATAAAATTAATGTACTCAAAGGGTGCTTTAATAATAATGGTCTAGTATTTTACAAGTAAATGGACGCAATTTACTACAACATGAATCTATAGACCTTTGCCTAATAAAGTACATCAAGAAGATATTTAATCACTTATAATAATTATTTAACATCAATGAAGCTTTGATCTAGTAGTTAATTTAAAATCCCTAATTATTTTCTTCTAGAAATAAAATGACGAAAATTTAAATAATATGAAATTTGGTGTGAAATATTCACACGGCTTTCTCTGCTGCTATTAATAATACAATTATAAATAAAATGTATCAGAGAGACATTTTCCGTGGTAGCCTGCTTCATTTTGTGGTCATCGAACAAAATGAAATGTATTCCTTTCGGGCGTTCGTCCATCTTCAGAATGCGTTTGTCAGACAGTGTGATAACACAGACTTGCCAGAGCAAATTCAGTTTATACACTTGACTGTCTTTATTTTATCTCTGACTATCTTTATTTTAGACACTGTCTTTATTATATTTTAGAACTAAACTCTTAAACTAGGTCAAAGGGAGGTATGGTCATGATAGCTGGGTGGGAAAGGAACACGTGTTTGGGTTGTTAAAGGGGCAAAATTTTCCTTAAAATGGAAACAACACGTGGGGGTCTAATTTTTAAACTCTGTTGTTGGAGCGAGATTTACTTGACAATTAAATAATCAGAATAACTTTAAAATTAAATTAAATAACGATTTCAAGCTAACACAATTTAAAATTAAGCGATTAAAATAATAAAAATTAAATACACATAACCATACTAAGCATATTTTATAATATTTATAACTATGTAATATATATATATATGCATATGTTATACTATATATATTAAGCATATACATATATCAAATATACCATACATATATATACATATATACCACATATATACCTACCATATGTATATTGTACGTACACATACATATATCATATATTATATATCACATAGGGAAATCATGTTATATACCATACTTATATATGTATTATGTAATGAGATAGAGGAGTTGCTTGTATACTTTCTGATACGTTGCTACGCTATCATCCAGAGGAGTTTGAAAAGCAAACCCAGGATGTTGGAGGAGAAAATATCCACCCTTTGAAAGACTTAGACCTAGGAAGGGGTACTTTTAAGCTGAGAATGTCCTTATCTTGGTCTACCGTAAGAGCCCACTGAAGGTCGCAAAGGACCTAACCTAAAAAGAAGTGAAGGTCAGTGTAAGTGTTTTAGAATGTTGTTAGGCTGGAAGGAGAGAGAGGAGAAATATTGTGGGGATGCCAGAAACCCTGAAGAAAAAACTACTTCATTCCCTACTTTAATACGGATCTTTCTAAGAGAAGATAGCCTACACATAGGTTCCCCGCCCATCACTCTCTTTCACCATATCCCTTTTATCTTCTAGGTCTATGTGAGAAGTATATCCAATTTCCCATACAGCCCCAGGCATATGCCAGATTTGGAAATCATCGATATGCATTTAATGAAGTCGCCATGGGAATCAGAAACCATAACTTTCGCACCATAGGCTAGTTCGTCAGCTCTTATCTAGGGGGCAGTGGTGGCCTCTTTCAAGATGATTAAGAAGAATTCTGAAAATGCAAATCTTTAACAAATTGACTAAAAGATTATTATATCTATATATATACCACATATACATATGCATATTTGTAACTATGCATTCTACTCGACCTTTCACCTATTTACACAACGTTCACATACACTCCTCATGTATGCACGCATACTTAATTTTTTTTTTTCAAACTAAACTAAAAGTATAATCTACAACTATTTAGGTACTTGGGATTTTATTGTTGTGGGAAGAGTGTTTTGAACAATGGTTCACTGGGAAATTTTGTCTGTACGTTTATTAAGTTTTGTGTCTTGTGTTTACATATTTCGAGTTGTTCTATTATGTCAAGTCGTCGTCCTTTGTGGCCAGAATGTATTAGCTTCATCGTGGCCGTGATGTCATCGGGTTTGTGTTTGTTTGTTTTTAAGTGATTGGCATAATAATTTGAGTCGACTTTGTTGTATTTGTATGATCTCATAGGTTCGGTGAATCGTTCCCTGTTTTTTCTGCCCGTCTGGCCCACGTAAATGTTGTCACAGCTCTGGGCATTTCAACTAGTAAACCCTACTGGTGTCATACACGTCAGTGAATTAGGTAGGAGTGCGGATTTTGTTGCCTAATTTGTTGTTTGTTTTGAAAGATGTCTTAATGCCCAGTTTTTTGAAAAAATTTATAAGTTTGTATGTCTGCGGGACCAAACTCACAACAACCAATAAATAAAATGATACAATTTTCTTTACACAACAAATTTTTAGTATGAAAATATAGTGGGAAAGGGGACTCAAGCAGGTAGCTAATAATTACATTGTAGTCCAGAAGAGAGCGTCAGTAAAATTGGAACCAAATCCATATCTATAAAAATTTTTTATAAATTTTTACGCCACCAATTTTGCAATACTACTAAAATCAACTTTATTTTACGGGAAAACTATTCATATTTATTTAAAGAAATTGATTTAAAGGAAAAACGTTATAATTTTTTTTTTTTACGAGAAAATTCAAAAAAAAAAAGAAAAGAAAACTCGAAAACTTATTCTGTAAAGTCGCAAATCCGGTTTATTCGATTTTCTTCAAAATTTGCAGTTCTACTATTTGCTACTACTACCACATCTGACACGAACGTTTTGGACAAAATCTCCATAATATCCTGTAATGGGTTCCGAAAAGCGGAGAAATACAAAAATGAATCAAAAAAGTTAGTTACTCCTCACCTAGGCTAGACTAGGAAGGGACAGTTCAATTCATATTAACAGAGCACAACAGTACAGTTAACAACCAGTCAGCAACCTTCTACTACCTACCTTCTCATTACTCAGCCAGTCTGTCTCTGTATATATATCTCTTGCTACCTAACTTCTATATATTTGTAAAGTACTTGCAGTATATGCTTTCTTACATTATACAGTTTCAGCATATATTCTAGTTTATTTTTCTAAACTCCATTCTCTCATATTCTCTCTCCTTCTCACGTCCATTATATCCATCAACCGGAAATAGGATTTTACTGAATGCTTTTTTATTCATTTTTTTTTTCAGTTTTTTGTGATTTTTTTCACGATTTTCTTGCCACTGAAAAATTTGATTTTAGGATTTTATTTGAATTTAGGGATATCTTAGGAATTTAGCTTAACTTTAAATTGCTAAACTGAATGAAGTAGTCTATCAGAAAGACGCTACCAACCAATATAGTATATTCGAGTGAACGCTAAACTCTATAAACCATACCTATTAGTAGATGATTATAGGTGATTCTAGGGCCATTTTTTTTGAGCCCCAGGCACTTATGAATTTACGCCCGAAGGCAGGGGTCTGGCGCGCGGCTACAAAATTACGATGAGACCCCCATCTGATTTTTAACCAGGGAAAAAAAATATTTTTGAGCCGGGAGATGGCATGCGAGACATGCGGCTACGTTTTGAAAAATCTAGCTTGAAAACAATCTAAGGTAAAAAGAATATTTTTGAGCCGGGAGATGGGCATGCCTGACCTGCGGCTACGTTTTGAAAAATCTAGCTTGAAAACAATCTAAGGTAAAAAGAATATTTTTGAGCCGGGAGATGGGCATGCCTGACCTGCGGCTATGTTTTATAATATTTAGCTTGAAAACAGTCTAAGGTAAAAAAAATATTTTTGAGCCGGGAGATGGGCATGCCTGACCTGCGGCTATGTTTTATAATATTTAGCTTGAAACATTTTAAGGACTTTAATAATGTTTTTGAGCCGTGAACTGTCATCCAAGTCGAGGGCTACTATTTTATAATATTTAGCTAAACACTTTAATATTTTTTGTTCATGTTTACACTTATAATATTTTAGATAAACACATTTTAAGGATTTTAATAATGCTTTTGAGCCGTGCCATGTCATCCTAGTCGAGGGCTACTATTTTATAATATTTAGCTAAACACTTTAATATTTTTTGATATTTTGTTCATGTTTACACTTATAATATTTTAGCTAAACACATTCTAAGGACTTTATTATCATATTTGAGCCGCGAGATGTGATACAAGACTAGGGCTAATATTTTATAAAATTTAGCTAAAGACTTTAATATTTTTTGATATTTTGTTCATGTTTAAATTATGTTACACTTATAATATTTTAGATAAACACATTCTAAGGACTGTAATATTGTTTTTGAGCCGCGATATGTCATCCAAGTCGAGGGCTAATATTTTATAATATTTAGCTACAAACATTAAATAAATTATCATTCAATACTATGAATAAAGACTTTGTTTTTTTATGCATTGTTAATAACATTCTAAGGACTGTGATATTGTTTTTGAGCCACGAGATGGCTTCCAAGTCGTGAGCAAACATTTTATAATATTTACCTAAGGACTTTAATATTTTTTGACATTTTGTTCATGTTTAAATTATGTTTACACTTATAATATTTAGCTAAACACATTCTAAGGACTTTATTATCATTTTTGAGCCGTGAGATGACATACAGAACATGCGGCTAAGTTGTGTAATATTTAGCTTGAAACATTTTAAGGACTTTAATAATGTTTTTGAGCCGGGAGATGTCATCCAAGTCGATGGCTACTATTTTATAATATTTAACTAAGGACTTTAATATTTTTTGATATTATCATCCAATACGATGAACAAATACTTTGTTTTTTTTTATGAATTGTTAGAAACATTCTAAGGACTTTAATAAGTGTTTTTGAGCCGTGAGATGACATACAGGACATGCGGCTAAGTTGTGTAAAATTTAGCTTGAAACATTCTAAGGACTTTAACATTGTTTTTGAGCCGTGAGATGGCATACAAGACTAGGGCTAATATTTTATAATATTTAGCTAAACACTTTAATATTTTTTGATATTTTGTTCATGTTTAACTTATAATATTTTAGCTAAACACATTCTAAGAACTTTAATAATGTTTTTGAGCCGTGAAATGCCATCCAAGTCGCGGGCTAATATTTAATAATATTTAGCTAAAGACTTTAATAGTTTTTGATATTTGGTTCATCTTTAAATTATGTTTACACTTATAATATTTAGCTAAACACATTCTAAGGATTTTAACATTGTTTTTGAGCCGTAAGATGGCATACAAGACTAGGGCTAAGTTTTTGTAATATTTAGCTTGAAACATGTTAAGGACTGTAATATCGTTTTTGAGCCGTGAGATGACATCCACCTCGAGGGCTAAGTGGTTATAATATTTAGCTAAGGTCTTTAATAATTTTTCTGATATTATCATACAATACGATGAACAAATGCTTTGTGTTTTTTAGGTATTGTTAGACTATACTATGAACAAAGACTTTGATTTTTTTATGTATTGTTCTAAGGACATTCTAAGGACTTTAATATTTTTGTTAAGCCGTGACATGACATCCCAGGACTAGGGCCAAATATATTAATATCCAATACCATAAACAAAGACTTTGTTTTTATTATGTATTGTTGGAATCATTCTACGGACTGTAATATTTTTCTTGAGCCGTGAGATGCATCCAAGACTATGTTTTTATAATATATAGCTAAACACATTTTAAGCAGTTTAATATTGTTTTTTAGCCGTGAGATGTGACATCCAAGTCGCGGGCTAAGTTTTTATAATATTTAGCAACAAACATTAAATATATTATCATCCTATACTATGAATAAAGACTTTGATTTTTTTAAGTCGAGGGCTAAGTTTTTATAATATTTAGCTAGAAACATTAAATATATTATCATCCAATACTATGAACAAAGACTTTGTTTTTTTATTTATAGTTAGATACAATATTTAGCTAAACACATTTTAAGGACTCTCATATTGTTTTTGAGCCGTGAGATCACATACCAGGATTGGGACAAAGTTTTTATAATATTTAGCTACAAACATTAAATATATAATCATCCTATACTATGAATAAAGACTTTGTTTTTTTTTCAAGCGAGGGCTAAGTTTTTATAATATTTAGCTAGAAACATTAAATATATTATCATCCAATACTATGAACAAAGACTTTGTTTTTTTTATTTTAGTTAGATACAATATATAGCTAAACACATTTTAAGCAGTTTAATATTGTTTTTTAGCCGTGAGATGTGACATCCAAGTCGCGGGCTAAGTGTTTATAATATTTAGCAACAAACATTAAATATATTATCATCCTATACTATGAATAAAGACTTTGTTTTTTTTAAGTCGAGGGCTAAGTTTTTATAATATTTAGCTAGAAACATTAAATATATTATCATCCAATACTATGAACAAAGACTTTGTTTTTTTTTTATTTATAGTTAGATACAATATTTAGCTAAACACATTTTAAGGACTTTCATATTGTTTTTGAGCCGTGAGATCACATACCAGGACTGGGACTAAGTTTTTATAATATTTAGCTACAAACATTAAATATATAATCATCCTATACTATGAATAAAGACTTTGTTTTTTCCAAGTCGAGGGCTAAGTTTTTATAATATTTAGCTAGAAACATTAAATATATTATCATCCAATACTATGAACAAAGACTTTGTTTTTTTTATGTTTATGTTCATGTTTAAATTAAATTTTGTTTACACTTATAATATTTAGCTAGAAACATTCTAAGGACCATAATATTGCTTTTGAGCCGTGAGATGACATCCTAGACTAGGCGGCTAAATATATTATCATCCTATTGTATGAATAAAGACTTTGATTTTTTTTTTGTATGTATTGTTAGAAACATTCTAAGAACTTTAATAATGTTTTTGAGCCGTGAAATGAAATGCAAGTTGAGGGCTAATTTTTTATAATATTTAGCTAGAAACATTAAATATATTATCATATACTATGAATAAAGACTTTGTGTTTTTTTTTACGTATTGTTAGAAACATTCTAAGACTATGAATAAAGACTTTGTATCTTTTTTATGTATTGTTAGAAACATTCTAAGGACTTTAATATTTCTGTTGAGCTGTGAGATGACATCGAGGGGCTAAGTTATTATAATATTTAGCTATAAGGACTTTAATATTGTTTTTGAGCCGTGAGATGACATTCAAGACTAGGGCGAAGATTTTATAATATTCAGCTAGAAACATTAAATATATTATCATCCAATACTATGAACAAAAACTGATTTTTTTATGTATTGTTAGAAACATTCTAAGGACTTCTATATTGTTTTTTAGCCTGAGATGACATCCAAGTCGACGGTTAATATTTTATAATATTTAGCTAGAAACATTGAATATATTATCATCCAATACGATGAACAAATGCTTTGTGAATTTTTATGTATTTTGTTCATGTTTAAATTAAATTATCTTTACACTTATAATATTTCGTGAGATGACATACCAGGACTAGGGCAAATGTGTTATAATATTTAGCTACAAACATTAAATAAATTATCATTCGTTGGACGTTAAGCCCGCCTGAAAAAATAGGCATTATTACTTTACTTACTTACTTTACTAAATTATCATTCAATACTATGAATAAAGACTTTTTTTATGTATTGTTAGAAACATTCTAAGGACATTAATATTGTTTTTGAGTCGTGAGATGACATCCCAGGACTAGGTCCTACTATATTATCATACAATACGATGCATCCAAGACTGGGGGCTATGTTTTTATAATATTTAGCTACAAACATTAAATATATTATCATCTAATACTATGAATAAAGACTTTGTTTTTTTATGCATTGTTAATAACATTCTAAGGAAGTGAATATTTCTGTTGAGCCGCGATATGACATACAAGACTAGGGCTAAGATTTTATAATATTTAGCTAAAGACTTTAATATTTTTTGTTATTATTATCATACAATACGATGAACAAATACTTTGTGTTTTTTTTATGTTCATGTTTAAATTAAATTATGTTTACACTTATAATATTTTCCTACAAACATTAAATATATTATCATCCTATACTATGAATAAAGACTTTATGTATTGTTAGAAACATTCTAAGGACTTTAATATTTTTGTTGAGCTGGTAGATGATGACATACAGGACATGCTAGAAACATTAAATATATTATCATCCAATACTATGAACATGTATTGTTTCACTTTTTTAAGTTTAGTACCACTATGTTTTATGTATTGTTTCATTTTTATTCATGTTTTAATACTTGTGATTTTTGTAATTTTACTTTCAAGTTTAGGACTAGTTTGTGTTAAAACAGGTATGTTTAATACTTATGTTTTTTGTATTTTTTTACTTTTTACATGTAGCAAGGCAGTTAACCCAGGACCAAACTTTGTAGCATCGGAAGTGTGAACAGTAGTACGTTGACATGTCCAAATTAATCCTTTCGGAGTGCTTGGCTTGAGCAAATTGCAACAAATTGGCTTTGGAATGTCTTGTAACACATGAAGTGATACCTTCACGAATACCGGATTCAATCATAAGATGTTTATCATAATCGGTCAATAGTTCCAAATTTACTTGTGTATATTTCAAACAGGCGTCAAATACCAACCCAGGCGTTGTGAATTACCAACTTGGATCAATGCTGTAAATAGATTCACACACATTTCTAAACTGTTCAGCTATGTCGCTTAAAAGAATTATGTCTGTTGTTAAATACAATTCTGTTTAATCTCTAAGTGTTTGTATATTGAAAGCGGTCCAGACTTGAAACTTCATATCATATAAACTAAATATACAAAGATCTACAACTTATGTTTAAAACATTACTTTGTGAAAATTCCTTTTAACGCCACTTTTAGCGGAGGGTTGGGGTTACAGCTTCTCTAAAGTGATATCATAGTTGATTATACAATTCTATCATCCAAACAAAATTAAATAGATGGCCAAAATTCCAAGTTTTAAGACAAAATTAGTAAACCGGAAGTGCGCTTTTACTGAAAAGTTTTAGACGAATTTCATTAAATTTGGTACACAAACTATAATGTCAATTATAATTTTGAAAACTGGAGCAAAAGAAAGTTGTGTGAGTGTTTCACACCAGATTTTGTTTAGGTCAAAGACAATTCTTATGGAATGATATTATTATATAATTATAAATACTGATGGCAGGAATATTAATATTAAAAATTATAAATAGTAAAACTAAAGGAGTTTTTAAATTCAATTGATATAATGTCAATTATCATTTTGAAAACTGGAGCAAAAGAAAGTTGTGTGAGTATTTCACACCAGATTTTGTTTAGGCCAAAGACAATTCTTATGGAATGATATTATTATATAATTATAAATACTGATGGCAGGAATATTAATATTAAAAATTATAAATAGTAAAACTAAAGGAGTTTTTAAATTCAATTGATATAATGTCAATTATCATTTTGAAAACTGGAGTAAAAGAAAGTTGTGTGAGTGTTTCACACCAGATTTTGTTTAGGCCAAAGACAATTCTTACATGTAAAAACAAAAAAAATCCATCATCCTATGCACTTGCCCATGTAAAAACAAAAAAAAAATCCATCATCCTATGCACCTGCCTGATTGTACCGCATCCAGCGACCGCAAAGCGGATTCGGGATGAACTTAGCCTACTTGTGCAGCGTTTTATCGGGGCCTATTGGAACTTTGCCGAGCGCCCTAGCTTACACACGTTCGTCAGAACATCCGCTTCTGGATAGCGCACTAGACGGTTCCTCTGAGCTCCGAAGAGAATCAGAGGGTCTCCTTCTAGCCACTTACACATAGACATGGTGCGAGGACTTGATTGGATTTGAGAAGAATAGCTAACTAGTCGGTTCCTCTGAGCTCCGAAGAGAATCAGAGGGTCTCCTCCTACACATAGGACTTAATTGGATTTGAAAAAATAGAAATTAAACTTACCCTGAGTGTTGTGAAGACGAACAAAGCTGGAATTGTAATGTACATTACTCCACTATTAAATGAGGTCCCCCACCAAATAGTGTTAGAAATACAAAGCTAAGTAATAAACGATGAACATCCGGTGTGTGTGTATATAAAAATAAGATTATAAATTTTATTGTGTAAAAGTTTATAATCAATCTGAAATCAAGTTGAATGATATAAAACAAATAAAAATTGTACCACACAAATTAAAAAAACTAGAAAATGTAAAATCATATAATCAAATACTAAAATATGTATTAGTAATAGCAATTATTTCGATAATGAAATGTAAGGAAAAATTATGTTAATAAAATAATTATTAACTATCAATATAATTATAAATTTTATTGTGTAAAAGTTCATAATCAATCTGAAATCCAGTTGCCTGATATAAAACAAATAAAAATTGTACCACACAAATTAAAAAAACTAGAAAATGAAAAATCATATACTAAATTATAATCTTATTTTTATCTATACACACACACACACACACACACACCGGATGTTCATCAGCTTTGTATTTCTAACAAGTGGTGGGGACCTCATTTAATAGTGGAGTAATATACATTACATCTTCAGCTTTATTCGTCTTCACAACACTCGGGGTAAGTTTAATTTCTATTTTTTCAAATCCAATTAAGTCCTATCTCTAGAAGGAGACCCTCTGATTCTCTTCGGAGCTCAGAGGAACCGACTAGTTAGCTATTCTTCTCAAATCCAATTAAGTCCTCGCACCATGTCTATGTGTAAGTGGCTAGCAGGAGACCCTCTGATTCTCTTCGGAGCTCAGAGGAACCGACTAGTTCGCTACCCAGAAGCGGATGTTCTGACGAACGTGTGTAAGCTAGGGCGCTCGGCAAAGTTCCAATCAGCCCCGATAAAACGCTGCACAAGTAGGCTAAGTTCATCCCGAATCCGCTTTGCGGTCGCTGGATGCGGTACAATCAGGCAGGTGCATAGGATGATGGATTTGTTTTTACATGGG
>JAAEAF010002932.1:0-13185 GCA_011037195.1 Triatoma infestans | reverse complement strand
AACAAGTTTAAAGAAAATCTTCGGAGCCATTTTTGAGGAAATTGCAAAAACGTAAAAAAAACAACTAGTAAAGTGGTACTTCCGGTTGAGGAATATTGACACATAACGCACCGTCAGATCCCATGGTGATACCTAAACGTAGTATCAAGTTTGAACTTCTTACGATTTTTCGTTTTGGAGCTATGCTGTTCAAATACATACACACACACACACACACACACAAAGTACATTTGCTAAAAACCACTTTTTTGGACTCAGGGGACCTCAAAACGGATATTTCCGGTGAAAACTCGATATCGAAAATTTGACACGATTACAATACTTCCTCTTACTAGGAGTAAGAGAAAGTAAAAATCATAAGTCATGTGAGTGTTTCACACTACATTTTTTTTCATATCAAAGGATCTCAAAATATATAATTCCGCTGAAAACACGACTTCGAAAATATGACACGAATCTCTCATACGGCAATAGAAGAGAGTAATATCTAATCAGCACCCTACCCTACTGTGCTGAACAGAAAGTGTAATTAAAAACCTTTAAAATAGAGGGTAAGAACACTGAGATCATTCTATTATACTTAAAACAAAAGTTTATTTGGCTGTGTCTGCTTGAAAAAGATTTGAAGCTTTGCACCTGTTCTTTTTAGCAATCAGGAAATGGCAAATTTTTTTTTTTTTTTTTTTTTTAAATAAGCAATCTATAAATGAGTCCTTTATTAATTCTTTCGTTCGTAAATTTATTTATTTAATAAAGTTTATAACTTCATTGGGCTTATAATCAGGGAAACTACAGCGCACATCTGTAGAATTGATTATTTAATGTTACTGGTTGAGTGTAGGTTGTGTTGTAATGCGTAGCGAGAGCGTTATTGAAAGGAATAATTACAAATGTTAAGTTTAAGTTAAACATTTTTTGGCAAAATTACTATTATAAGACGAATTTTGGAATGATACTGGTGAAATTCTGTAAGCATACTCTTCGAACAATGCTCGTCTTGCAAGTTATAAAACCTACCCTTTATACATGATTTCTAGAAGGGGTTAAAAGACAAAGAGTGGCCGAGTTCTCCGACCTCTCTTATAACGGTGTCTTGTACCTACGTTTTGAACCTTCTGCCAGTTAACGTACAAAATTTCCTTTTAAAAATTATATTATTTAAAATATGAAATATATATTTCCAATTATTTCTATTTTTTGCATTTGGTTCTTCCACTAAACTTATCAAATATTTTCAAAAATAGTCAGCTGGGGAAATAATCAACTGACCAGCCTCCGTGCAAATCCTAGGAAACTGTTTAATGCAGCAAAGAGGAGAGGCTCATGGGAGGAGTACCGTAGAACCCTCACCTCTTACGATATGGCCATTCGGAAAGCCAAAAGGGACTCGTGGAGGAAGCTGGGTGAGGAGATCGAAACGACCTCAGAAGGGGCTAAACTCCACAAGATACCATCTAAGGTACCGGTTAATCCAATCGGAACTATCAGGAAACCGGATAGTGACTTTACAGAGTCGGAAAGAGATACTCTGGAACTCTTGATCCGGACACACTTTCCGGACTCACAGCTGGCGTCAGTGAGAAGGACGGACGAGAACTTCGGGGACCTTGGCCTTCGGCGGGGGTCCAGGGAAAACTGGTCCGTAGCCAAAAGCTGCGTCACATACAGTAAGGTTAAGTGGGCTGTTAACCACTTTAAGCCTTAAAGTCACCAGAACTGGTGGGATCTTCCTTGCCCTGCTGCAGAGGGTGGGGACACTCTTACTCCTATTCTATGCAGACTGATGAGGGCATGCTTGGCTCTCAGCCACGATCCTGGAGCATGGAGTCTGTATGAGTTATATTTATACCGAAGCCTGGGCAGAGAACGCATTCCCAGGCTAAGGCATACAGACCGATCAGTCTTTCGTCGTTCATGTTGAAAGTTCTGGAAAAACAGGTAGACCTGCAGATTAGGGAGGTGGTGCTGAGGCAGGGCAGGAGAGACATTGAGGTAGTTAAGGCATTGTCCTTCTTCGTGAAGATACTAGATATGGCGGATAGAGTTAAGTACCTGGGAGTTATCCTGGATACTAAGCTCACATGGAACGCACATCTAGAATATATAGCATAGAAAGCTAAGACATCGCTATGTTGTGCTACACGGGCCTGTGGGAAGTTAATGGTATGGGGGTTAACTCCAAGGATGACCCACTGGATTTCCTGTCATAACTTATGGGACGGTGGTAAACTGAGCAGAAGACAGCCAGAAAGTGCCTCAGTGGGGTACAAAGGCTGGCGTGGCTACTTATTACGGGGGCCTTTAAAAGCGAACCGTCAGCTGCGTTGAAGCCGTTCATCTTTTGGTGCAAGCGGAGGCAAGGGCCAGTGCACACAGATTGCGCAACAAATAGGCTATGGAGACAGAGAGGCTCCCTAGCAAAACACTTGGACATACTGCTAAAGGTCAACCCGGGCCCGGTGTTAAGCATGGCCCAGGATAGCATTTGTCCAGTATATAACTTCGAGGTTCCATTTTGGGTGTTCCTAGATTCTAAGGCGGAATGGGCCAAGGAGTGGGAAAAACGCTACCGAACAGGACCCTTGTGGTTTACTGATGGTTCTAGAATGGGATGCAGAACCGAAGCAGGAGTATGTGGAATGGGCCCACAGGTACGAATTGAGAGGCAACTGGGCAGATATTACACAATATTCCAGGCTGAGGTATTTGCCATTAAGTTCTGTGCCGAGAAGAACCTGTGTGGAGCCCCAAGGGGCAAGGTTATACGCATTTACTCGGACAGTCAGGCCGCATTGAAAGCTCTAGAGACTTACAGAACCACCTCATCCCCAGTAAAGGAATGTCGAGAGGTACTGTCGAGACTCTCCAGGCACAATAAGGTACAGCTGATATGGGTGCCTGGACACGCAGGGATTGAGGGTAATGAGACAGCTGATCAACTGGCCAGGAACGGGGCAAATACTCCGTTAATTGGTCCAGAGCCTGTCCTGGGGGTAACTAGCGGAGCGACTCGTGCAGCGATCAGATATTGGTTTCGTGGTAAGCATGAGGAGCTCTGGAGGAGAAGCCCAGGTGCTTTACACAGTAAAAGGATGATGCCAGGACTGTGTAAAAGAAGGACCAATATGACTCTCAGCCTGAGTAGGAACCAGATTTCTCTGGTGACGGGGCTATTTACGGGTCATGGTAGGTTCAGGAAGCATCTACGCAAGTTAGGGCTCATAAGCGCGGAACCCTTGTGCAGATTAGGTCAGGAAGAGGAGATAGCCCCCCGCCTGTTATTTAATTCGTTGCAATAACCAAATTGCGATACGTAACCTTTGGTACGTTGCGATCTGAGGAGATAGTATCGCAGAATGATCTGGTGGTGAAAGCCCTGAAACTCCTACTAGAAACTATCGGGGATGGCACAATAACCCTTTGTTGACTGCAGTGTCGAGGTATAGCCCACCCGCAGTTGATAATAATAATATCAAATATTTTATTTTTGCATTTTTTCTATGTTTTATCTTCAAATGGTTGTAAATATGTATCAATTTTCAGCAATAATACCAGCACTTCTGAACCATTTAAACATTAATATGGCAGACATATTCCTAAATTTCTTCAGATTTTAAATGATTGAAAAGACTATCAGGATTATGAGCTTTTTAAATAGCATTATATACGAATGAATATATTATACTATTTTTCATTAAATTGACTTAATCCTTCTTTTTTTTTTCACTCAAATAAACCTTTTTAGATAACAAATTAATTTTTTTTCTGCAACCTTTGTGACAATTATTAAATCAAGAATAGTGAAAAAAGTTATACTTTTAATCACATGTGATAGAAAGTTGAAACAGCCATTACTTTTTCTAGTGACGTAAAGTAATATCAATGGAACACATCAATGGACTATTCATTTCTTTCCTACCCAGAGAACCATAAAACATGTACTCAATTTCAAAAATTTGACAAGATAAGAATACTTCCTCTTACCAGTACTCAGTGAGAAAAACCAGTTAGCATATGCAGCTTACTTTTGCTCAGATCTTTTTTAATGTCTCAGATCTTATCCAGAGATTTAAATACTGTATTTATGTCCATAATTCTAAAAGGAATTCTGATTATAAAATGAAAATTCCAACTTCAATTTGCATATTTGAATTAGTAAACTGTTTACTCCCACAAACCCACAGCCATTGTTATAATTAAAGCATTACAAAATGAATTTTTACGCTTTCACTTAAAACAGAGAACACAATTAATAAAAGTGAAACAAATTTCTAAAATGTTCAACGATAAACTAAAAGATATTTTTATTCATTATGCAGTTTACTGGGTAGTCCAGTTTATGCGAAAATAGTCGCATAATAATGCCATAGCTCTTGTAGGTGGAAAATTATCATACGATAAAAAAAATCCAGTCAACCGATTTGCTTCAAACCTTGGCATTTTAGTGTGAGAAGAAAATGAGCAATTTGTCTTTCCCTTGCTCTAAAATAACGAGTAGTTATTTGCCTATCATTGTAACAGTTTTGTTTCAAAGCTTGCCGAAGATGATTTGGTTTTTCCTTTGGCTACTGCATTGACTAGACAATAGCACGTTTGATCAACGTAATCAACAAACCTGTCTTAGCATTCCTTACGCCTTTCTTGCGCTCGTCACCCTCTTTTCTATATCCATTTCGGATGTTCCCTCCACTTGGAGATAGAAACCCAAGTATTTAAAACTGCTTATTTTATTTAATTTCCGGCCATCAATTTCACACTCATTATGTGGGGATGCAGTCTTGTATTCAGTTTTTTCAGTATTTATTTCTAATCCCTATTTTCTGTATTCTTCTGCCAGCTTCCTGACCATGTAATTGATGTCCTCTTCATCATTTGCGATCAGGACCTGGTCGTCTGCGAATAGCAGATTATGAAGGAACATACCTTCCCCCACCTGCACGCCAATCTTGCAGGCTTACATCTAGATAGATCTTAAATAAAACCGGAGACATACGTATAGCAGCACCCTTGCAGAAGGCCTTTGCTAGTTGGAAATTCTTCTGAGACCCTTGATCCTATCTTTAACCTGCACTTATCCATTATAATTTCTTTTAATGATACTAATTAAGGGTTCACTTATGCCAGCTAATCGCATAGCGCGCCACAAAAGTTGTCTGGAAACACTATCGTATGCCTTTTTTAGATCGACATAATACCAGCTCTGTCGGTTTAACTTTATCTCTATGTTTCTCCATTAATTGCCGAAGAGTGAAAATTTGATCGTTGCATGCTTTCCAGCTGTGAAACCGCATTGGGTTTCCGAAGTGTTAAATTCTAGCAAAATCTAGAAAATCTTCATCGTCGGATTAGTGACGCAGATGCCCGATTAGTGATGAATTTGTGCATTTCTTACGATCCCACAAATTCGATGGATTTGAATTCATTTCCTCCGGGATATTTCCTCTAGCTAATATAGCATTTATCAGGAGTACCAATAATGCTAATGCTTTCGTGACTCCATATTTCAACAATTCCATACTCACACTACCAGGTCCAGAAGATTAGCCATTTTTACTATCTTTTAGTATTGTTACCATTTCTTCCTGGGTCGTTTATAGAGCTGAACTTCCATCGTGTTCGGGTATGTCATCATTCCTGAATTGGGGTCTGTCTTCATTCAGGAGTCGATAGAACTACTTTCTCCAATCCTGTATTTCAATCATTTCTATATTTATCTTACTCTTAGAATTGCTTCTAAGCTCTTTCAGCAACTTCCATGCTTCCTTGGATCTCTTAAACCCTAACTGAATATTTATTCTGGCACAAGTTCTATCCCATTCTTCATTTTTTAAATTTCTTATTCCCTTATTTAGCTCTCTTTTTATTTTCACATACTTCCTTCAGTCTGTTTCTTTCTTTGAGCTTGACCATTTTTTATATGCTGCTTTTTTTTTCTATTTCTTCCATTACATCCTGATTTAACCATTTTTTATTCATGTATTTTGTTTCACCTAGCACTTCCAGCGCTACTTTCCTTATTTTACTCATCAATATGTATAAATTTCTTCCGAGTTTCTACTATTTCCTGTGAATGCGTCATTCAGTTCAATATTTAATCTGTTTTCATAAAGCTGTCTGATGCTTTGGTCTTTTAACAAATCCACATTGAAAATCATATTTTCCGTCATTTCGTTTCCATGTTTCCCATCTTTAGATTTCTCTTTCCTTTCGCTCTTAACCCACGGCCACCAACAATGTGCCTTTACTAGGTGGTGGTCTGACCCACAGTCAGCACCTCTGTACACTCTTACATTCAAGAGCTTACATAATGAAGATTGCCTGACCACAATATAATCTATAAGAGATTTAAGCTTTTTGATGTGTTGATACCACGTTATTGTATGGATGGCTTTATGCTGGAAGAAAGTGTTTGGAACCTTCAGATCAAACAGATCACAGATTTCTATTAATCTCTTTCCATTGTCGTTTCTTTCTTCCTCTCCATATCTACCAATAAATTTACCTGATGACTCTCTGCCCACTCTAGCATTCATGTCACCCATCAAAAAAAACTTCCTTTCTCCGTGGTATACCTTCCAGAACTTCGCTAGTTGATCCCAGAATTTATCATTTTCTTCATCTCTAATATCATTTGTGGGTGCATATACACCTATAATACTCACTTCTCTGCCGTGCGTTACCATTTCTACTTTTAATATCCTTTCCGAGATATACTTCCAATTCTTAATTCTATCCTTCAACCCTTGTCTTATCAATACCGACACTCCCGCACTAGCCCTCAAACTCTTATCCACCCCACTCCAGAAGTGTATGAAATCGCCCAGCATCTCGTTCCCAGATCCTTTCTTTTTTGTCTCTGCCAGTACTACAATATCATATCATATCATATCGTTTTAACTCTTCTGGTATAGTGATTGTCTTTGTCGAAATTCCCTGTACATTCCAGCATCCAATGTTAAAATTCCTTGTCCGTGCGCCAGGCCGAAGCCTTGAAATCAAATCCGGCTTTTCTTTTTCTTTCTTTTGGTCTTTTAGCAGGTATGTTTTTTTGCTTCGAATAGGGAGCTGGCATATAGCAAAAACTCCCAACCTAGAAGATCAGGGGCTTTTCTGGCAGGGTGCGTGTCCCTTAGAGAGGTCGCCTTCACCACGGGTCATGAACCCCCTCAATCCATAAAAATAGGGATGGAAGGATAAATAAAATTGGAAAAAGGGATAAGGAAAGACCGGGACAGGATTCTGGATAAGAGGCTGCTTGGCCGGGTCGCCTCCTACGACCCGCAGACATACGGCTGGCCATTCACAAGGAGCTATATACTTGCCCGGACCAACACAGGCTCCAAAAAAAAATCATATGTTTCAAATAAAAGTGATAAGACATTTATATGTGTACTTAGTATAAGAAGTTTGATGAAGAAAGATGGAACCGTTAACAAGTAATCCGCGAAAAACTGAAAAAAAAAAAGAAGGCTAGTAGGTGTCACTCCCTGTTGACGAATTTTGACCGAAACCTCAATATCAGATGCGGTAATGATAGGTAACTAAAAGGAATATAAAGTTTCAACTTTCTCTGCAATATATCACTTTTGAGATATTTTGTTCACATATATACGCACACAACATTCCAAAAAAGAATTTGTTGTTAATTCATGTGGCTTCGAAAGTATAAAGTTTCTATGAAAACCTAATTTCGAAATTATTTGTCACGATCACGTTACTTTCTTTTACAAAAGAAAAAAAAATAAAATATCCCTTGAACTATTCGTAACTAATAAATAAAAAACAAACAAACTGTATATACTTAATAAAAGATAACATATTATGAAGGAAATTAATGACATAAGAATTATAATTAATATAAATTATTATTAATTTAAGGAAATTGATGAATGAAATATAAATTAGAGACCATTGTTACGCTATTAGTAATTTATAACAATTACTTTATATAGTGGCCGGTCACTAGTAAATAGAAACAACTATAATATGTTTTATGGTTGTGTGCGTAGGGACGGGGGCTATGATTGACTCAGCAAAGTGTTTTGATAAGCGATACTATATACAAAAAATGATGTGTCATATTGTGATAACTCTCCGTGGTATTCAGTTTTAATGCCCAGCATAGTTTTAAGGACACTACCTACATAGATTTAATTAAAAGAACTGAATCATCATTACATGTACAATTCAATTGCATTTAAATTTGTGACATTAATTTTTTTTTTTTTTTTTTTTTTTTTTTTTTTTTAATCTTTATTCATGCTACAATCAGCGCGATAGCGCTATAAGTAACAATCATACAAAGAACATACATTACAAAATGAGTGGAGAAGCTACCCAATGGTAACACTCCAAAACTATAAAGAATCACTATTCACTCTCTTCACTTGAGAGGAGATCACGAGGCCATTGTCTTTTAAGACGTCTAGGAGGGTTATTAGGAAGTGTTCGGGAAGACAGGTGCTGAATTAAAGGGTTTGTGTGAGTCTGTAGGTTAATATGGAATTTCCTGTAACGGGTTTGGGCGACTTGAGCAATGAACGGTATATTAAGATCAGTATGTATGGTTCGGTTGGAGACATAAAAAGGAGCGTTCACAATGTTACGGAGGATTCTGGACTGTAGGGATTGGAGTCTTTGGAGATTTGAGCGTTTGGTTGAACCCCATAGTTCTATTCCGTACGCCCAGATAGGCTTTAAAATAGATGTATAAATTAGTCTTTTGTTGTCTAGGGAGAGTTTAGATCTGTTGTCCAGTAGTCTTTTAAGTTGTCGAAAGCGTCTGTTTAGTTCTAGTCTTTTCAGTCTTGTATGAGGATTCCATGTAAGTCTTCGGTCTAAGTAAAGCCCAAGATAGCGAGCAACGTTGACCACTGGTAAGGGAATTAAGTTGTAGTAGACTGGGGGAAGAGTAATGCGACGTAGAGTGAAGGTAATGTTTTGGGACTTATTTTCATTAAGTTTAATGACCCATTTTTTGAACCAATTTTCTAGGGAGGAGAGGTGGGTTTGTAGATTTCTATGGGCTGTTACGGGATCATTATTGGAAGACAGGATAGCAGTATCATCCGCATAGGTGAGAAGGATGGTATCAGGATGTGTTGGGATGTCTGCAGTGTACACTGAATAAAGGATAGGACCTAGAATGCTGCCTTGCGGCACTCCAGCTTCGATATGATTAAAAGGAGAGAAAGATGATCCGATTTGTACTTGAAAATACCTATCGGATAAGTAAGATTTTAGGATAAGATAAGTGGCTGGAAGGATGCCCTTAAGTTTCCAGAGCAGCCCGGGGTGCCATACTCGATCGAAGGCCTGCTTCACATCAAGGAAAGCCCCCGAACAGCACTCCTTCTTCTCAAGGGAGGATGCAATGGTGTCTACAACGCGGTGAGTTTGTTGTATGGTAGAATGGTGGCGTCTAAATCCAAACTGATGGTCTGGGATAACATTGGAAACTTCAAGGATTGGTAGGATATGTTTAAGGATGAGTTTTTCAAATATTTTGGCTAGGACAGAGAGTAAACTAATAGGACGGTAGGATGAGGGGAGGTGTTGAGGTTTTTTTGGGTTTTAGAATGGGACGAATAATAGAGAACTTCCACAGAATAGGGAAATAGGTGGTTCGGAGAATCGCGTTGTATATGGAAGTGAGGAAGACCAAGGCTTTTTTGGGAAGATTTCGAAGAATGGTTGGGGTTATAAGATCATATCCGGGAGTTTTCTTTGGGGAGAGACGTTTTATAGCATATTGAACATCTGACGGAGAAAATGGCTTAGGTGGGAGGGAGAGTGGAAGGGGGGAGTCCAGGTCTTCTAGGAGAGATTCTTGGAACTGGGAATCAATCATGTCAGAGTAAGGAGTGAAAACAGTGGATAGATAAGAGGCAAACAGGGAAGCTTTATCCACGTCGGATGCAGCCCATGAGGCGTCATCTCGACGAAGTGGGGACGATATGGATTTGTAAGAAAGTATTCTCTTTGTTGCGGCCCAAAGAGATTTGTCTTCTGTAGTTAAACCTAATGTGTATTCTTGAAAGCGTTCATTTCGGAGTTGTTTAAGTTCAGTTCTAAGTAAGTGAGTCAGTCTATTGTAGATTCGCTTATCAGAGGGATATCGCGAACGCTGCCATTTAGCTCTTGCGCGTCGCTTTTCCGTGATAAGTTTCCGAATGTATAATGGAATGTTAGTCTTGTGAGTACGTTCTATTCTCCTGTGAGTTGTGGACTGCTGGATGGAGTTTTGTATTAATGTGGTGAAGTGTTGTACTGCGTTGTCTATGTCTTCTTTTGTCTTAAGTGATGTATGTAAATTTATTGCGTGGTCTAATTTCGATTGAAATTCTTTCCAGTTGACTGAGCCACAAATGAGAGACGGTTTAGGAGTACTGAGAAAGGGATTCGTATCAAGAGTAATTAGGACGGGACTGTGGTCTGAGGAGAGTTCGGTTAGTGTGAAGATTTGGAAATAATGGGAAATGCGGGAGATAATGAAGAAATCGAGAATATCTGGAAGTTTGGATAGGGATGTAGGCCAATAGGTTGGTTGATCAGGTGAGATGCTGGTGTAATATTTGGAAAGGATAACGTTTAAGAGTGTCTGACCTCGTGGATTTGTTGTTCGACATCCCCATTGTTGATGTTTTGCGTTGTAGTCACTACCAGAGAGGAACCTAGGACCGAGGGTATTAAAAAAGGATATAAATTGATCATGGGATATAGATTTGTTGGGAGGGCAGCAAACAGCTGCTAGACTAAAATTATAGGGATGGGAAGTTAAGGAAACTGTAGAGGATTGGAGGTAGTCAGTAGATGTTGAAGGAAGACTATGGTGTGATAAGGTATTGCGAATCAAGATTGCCGCGCCACCGTGGGCTGTATCATCAGGGTGATCAGCTCTGTAAGTTTTGTAATCAGTAATGTAAAAGTGTGACCTGCTTGTAAAATGTGTCTCAGTGAGTAAAGCTATGTCAATTCGTCTGTCATGTAGTAAAGAGTCAAGTTCGTCTTTATGGGAGTTCAACCCATTGGCATTCCAAAGAAGGATGGTTAAAGAATGTTGAGTTAGAGAAATCATGGCGTAAGGCGAGGAAGTAGTTGGCTTATTAGCATGTTTAATAGGTTGACAAGAGGAGTAAGGAGGGATTCAAATCTTTGAAAGAATGAGTTTATTATAGCTGTTATATCAGGCTGCATTACTGAAGGTTCTGTAGGAAGTGGGTCTGGATTAGAAGGATAAGACCTCGTGATCTCCGAATATGGGATCCTCCTAGCGGCTGGCTGGTTGGCACGATGCTGCAGTGATTGTGGTTGCTGCTGTGGTTGTGTTTGTTGTTTTGGTTGTGGCTGTATCTGTTGTTGAGGACGCTGGCGAGCTGGCTGCGGGAGTGAAGGAAAATCTCTTTCTGCAGTTAGTTGAGGGGGCTGAGAACGAGCGTTTGGGGCTGATAACTGACCTCGGGCCACTTCTCTTTCACGACGAAACCTTTGTAGATTTTTGTGAACTTCACAGCCACGAAAGCTAGATGAGTGAGGGCCAGAGCAGAGAGCGCATGTGGGAAGTGTGTCAGGTGGTTTGGTGCACTGTTCCCAGATATGAGGCCCTGCACATTTAACGCATCTCGGCGCAAGGTGGCAGTACGCCCGCGTGTGCCCATATAGTTGGCATCTCTTGCACTGAGTTATTTCTTTAGTTCTATAGGGTTCTTCTACCCTTACTACAGTGTTTAGAAGTTTAGTGAGACTGAATATAGCTTTATTGTTATTATCTGGCTCCAAGTCAACGTAAAATAGAGGTAATGGATTTTTTTCGACGGGATGATGAATATTCATAACATTTCTTACGTTGAAACCTTTTCGTTGCAATTCTTCTTTTATCTCTTCTGGAGGTACCGTGTGATGTAGGTGACGAAGAACCACTCTGAATGCCTTATCTTTTTTTAGCTGATAAGTATGATATTCAATTTTTTTATCATTTAAGTAATGGACGACAGTCCTATATGCGTCTATTGTATTAGTTGATAGCAATATGTTTTCTAACCGTGATTTACACGAATAATTGTTATTTCCAATTAAATTACTAACGTCGTTATTGAAACCCATGAAATTGCTGATTTTATAGACATATATAGGGGGTGGCTTATGATTAGTAGTTGAATCGCTAACCTCAGGTAATACGCTAAATTTATTGTGGGATGCGAAATCCGACACATACTGTACATTTTGTGACTGTTGTTGATGTTGTTTTTGTGACTGTTGTTGATGATGTTGTTTTTGCGCCTGCTGTTGTTGCTGAAATTCAGTTATTGGTTCTTGATGAGAAGTGGAGGCCTGGGATAGGTTTATACTTCTCTGGCGAGTTAATGGTGGAGAAGAGACAAGAGCACTTTTCTTGCCTCGCTTTTTTAATTTACCTTTTTTAGGAGATAGGCTGGCCATCTCCGAAGATCTTTTTGTTTCATTTACTGAGGACGTAGTCGATTCGTCCCCTGAGGTAGAAGCTCCCCCCATATCGGTTTCGCTTAAACCCATGGCTTAAGCTAGCCGAGGGGTAATATATGTTGTTTTAATAAATGTCCTCTAAAATTAATAGTAACTATCTTTACTAAATATCTTTACCAAATAATTAAAAGTAAAATTGAATATATATTACAAATTGATACTGGAGAAAAAGGAAGTTGTATTTAAAACCAGAAAAAAAAAATAATAATAAAAGATAAGAAATAAGCCAACTACAAAAAAAATAAAAAAAAATTAAATTTCTAAACTATTTCTCTCTCTCTCAACGCAAAACAAAAAACTAAATAATTTTAGTAAAATAAAAATAAAAGAGTGAAAGAATTTTCTAATAATTTGTGAATTTAGTTGAACAATAGAACTATGTACAACAAAACAAAAGAACTTAAAAATATAAACAGTGAGTACACGTGCGTATGTGTGGTTTGTAAAGGGTGGGAATTAATGTTAGTGTTTTTCAACACTAGAGTGCACTTATAAAGTATATTTACCCAACTGTTGTTCTTATAGTTTTCTTAATTATTAGCCAGGAAAATAAGTAAATGTTTAAAAAATCTTCATATAGCACTAGAAATTATCATAGCTTAAACACAGTACACAAATTTTATAAGATTGAACCACATATAAAACTACTATTCTCTTTCGAACACAGAGCGATGTGAACACCTC
>JAAEAF010002931.1:0-18832 GCA_011037195.1 Triatoma infestans | reverse complement strand
TTATTATTATCAAAACGGGTGCCCAAAAGGCGCGGGACCTAAGCCTATGTGGCTCTTATCCCCCCGATACCCCCCGTATCCCCTTAATTAATCTCCCCCGGTAACTTGCCGGTTAATCTACAATATCTCAAGATATCCCCAAACTCCAACTCGCCCAGGCAATCCTGCGAGAGTGGTGTCCTCCCAAATATACGAAACCTAGTTCCGGCGAAACGGGGACACTGACATAGGTAGTGATACACCGTTTCCCTGACTCCGTCATCATAATTCTGACAAATGGGACTCCGTGTCCTTCCTATGTTAAACAAGTGACTGGACACCCAAGTGTGTCCAGTCACTATTCCTACCAAGGTCCTCAAACCCGTCCTACTAAGAGACAGGAGATACTCCGAGATTCCCTGCTTGCTTGCCTTTATAAATCTTTTGGCTTGGAGGCACCCCTGCGTGTCCCCCCAGCGTTTCTCCAAAGCTCTGGTCTCCCAAAGTCTAATCTGTTTGTCGCGAAACGTCTTTGTAACGGCCAGGGCTGGTTCAGGACCATAAAATGGTAATGACGATCCCTCCCTGGCCAGCCGATCCGCCCTCTCATTGCCCTCTATTCCCGCATGTCCGGGTATCCAATAGAGATGCACCTTACCCCTCCGAGCCAAAGCGTTAAGCCTTCTCCTACATTCTCCCACTAATTTCGAACTCCACCAAGGCTTACTCAAAGCCCTTAGTGCGGCTTGACTATCGGAGAAGATCCGCACTTCCTTAAACTCTCCTAGCCACTCCCCCCCAAGTTGGCAGCATTCAATGATGCCCACCACCTCAGACTGGAAAACAGTGGCCAAACCACCCAAGGCCACCGAACTCCCTCTATCCAACTCCTGAAACCATGCTCCTGCCCCCGACAGGCCAGTACCCTCCTGCCTAGAGCCAACTGAATAGCAGCGAATAATACCGCTGCCCGACTCCGTTGGCCTCGTACCCTGAGCTAAGTTGCAAGACAATGCGTTATGCCGATTCTGTAAAAATGTCAAGGAGAAAACCCCTGGTACTCATCCTTTGTGGACAAGATTTCTTCAACTGGGGACAAGCAATCCCAAAGCCATGATTTTCATGATGGAGCCGCTCTCAGCTTTGCTAGGCCCTGATTAAGAGGGCGAAGCTGAGGGATATCCTATAATTTTAGGGGATCCACAATAGGACCTCTTACTGTAGGTAAGACCCCCTTCTGTCAATCTAATTAATCTACCCTGAGCAAATGTTGTCCCCTTAATCGTTCAGTTATATAAGTTTACAAGAGAAAGTCACGTGATGCCGGTACGCGTAACAAGAGAAAGTAAGATAAATCTGAAATGTTTTTTGGTAACCAAATCTAACATAATTAGCATAATGCTAATAATAATACAATTAGTAAGTAAAATTAGTAAATGAGAATTTTAGATAAATGTCCACATTCATTTTAAAATGAATAATAATATATAATAAATAATATATAATATATAATTAATATTTTATAATGAATAATAAATGAATAATATAATCCTGACAATTCGTACAATTAGTTCTCTCTAAATAGAGTATTAAAATTTATAAACAAAACTTTCACTTTGTATAGACAATAATTTGTATCTGACAACCATGTTTTGCCGACTGATGGTTTTTTTTGGACGAAACTAAATGTGTAGAGAGATTATTAAAATACCTATGGATTTTCTGATACTAGAATTTACTGGAATTTTTTAATTGTAATATAATTGAGGACTAGTCATGAACGGTTAAATGATGAAAAAAGATAAGAATGAAGTATATTACACAGGGTGACAATTTTAACATGCATCTCTCACTTGTCTTAAAAAGGAAGCTAGATACAAAGGAAGGAAGAAATGGTTGTGAAAAGGTGAGAGAATGAATTTAGGAATGAGATCAGAAATAAAGTAGATGATATGCTGAACACTGTATAAATAAATGGAACACACAAACTGCAAGGACATTACAGTAAAATAGAAGTTAGGTAGCGAGAGAATAATAAAGAGACAGACAGGCTGAGTTATTAGAAAGTAAGTAGTTAGGTTTGCTGACTGGATGTACTGTTAGTAAAAACTGTCGTAAAAACTGCTCTGATTGTTATGCTATATATATATATATATGAATCGAACTCTTCCTCCCTAGTCTGGCATAGATGGGAGAAGTAACTAACGTTTTATTCATTTAATGTCTGCTTCTTCGCTCTTCGAATCCTATGAATCTTTAATGATTCCAGATCCAATTACACCGACATTAAATTAAATATTACTAACCCTGCAAATGACGACGCCAAGCTACACTAGAATGGCTGAATATTATTGGGCTGCCTACAATAAAAATGGCAGAAATGCCTCAAATGGCGTAGAAAAAAAAAAGTGTGTGTAATCACACTATTTATCAAGACATCCTGATTATATGCGAACACCCGAAATCGGTTGATGCCACAAAATGAAGCAGGCTATCACGGAAAATATCTCTGATTCTTCATATTGATTTGATGTTTCTTTTCTAATCTTATTGATACAACATGGCCGTCAATATGTTGTTTTTTTTCAAATGGTTATTTCATCAAATAACTGACATGTAACCACTTAATGATGGGCAATTTTTGGACATGGACGTCCCACATAATGTATTGCTTGCTTAAATTATCACCAATTAAAACATTATCTTGTATTTTCATTAATAATTTTTTTTATGAGCGCATTTCCAAAATCCAAGAAGATTGAATGAATTATGAAATTTTCGACAAATGTTGAATACATTCCAAATCTATTAAATGGAAAAATACTTTTTTATATTAACATCTAGTTTTTTCGTGGTTATGAATAATAAGAGACTAATCTATCATATCGGTCAATATTTGCGACATGCAATTGGTCAATTGTATTTCAGCTATATCATTAAGTTTCAACTTTTTTGGGGGAGGAGGGGAGGTCAAATCTGTTGGAAAAATCGATTAGGTTTAGATGGTGCTATGTTATGATCGATAATACTCTAGGGGATTACCCTTTCAGACAAACTTTTGTTTTTAAAAACTGTATCCCCCATGATTCCATGGATCATCTCATCATCGAGACTAATATTATCTCTATCTAAAATTTCCTCATCAGATGTTTCTAATTATGAAGAATTTTTGGGCCTGCATTAGAGTAATTACCGCGCACTCTGTCCAAAACACTATGAGCTGCCGCTTGATACATCTAAGTAACCATAGTTTTCCTTATATGCGGGCATTAATATCATTCAAAATTTAGGGCACAACGATACGAGGATGACATGATAAGTTTCCGACCTAACAAGGAAGAAACTAAAATAATGACATAAATTCAGTTTATTTCTCTACAAAATCTCCTCGTAAATTCATGCACTTATAAATATCCGAGCTACAGCGCTTGGATTCTTTCAGTGCAGGCCCTTTCGTCCAAGTCTGCAAAATAAGCATTCGTCGCTGAGGTGACTTCAAAATTGAATCCACATTCCTCCCAGCATGGAATATTTTCAGGTTTGGGAACAGGTTGGAATCCGAAGAGGCCAAGTTTAATGATTAGGGTACATGCGGCACGACTTTTCAAACTTCAATTCATGAATATTAGCCATCACACCGAGAGCTTTTTGGCTGGGAGTGTTGTCCTGATGAAACAGAAATTTCTTCTTCGCCACACCTGGCCATTTTCCCCCCTAATTTTTGCTTCAACTGGTCCAGAAGGTTAGAATAATATTCGGCGTTTATCATCCTACTCCTTTCTAGATAATCTACCAAAAAAAATTCCTTTAGCGTCCTAGAAACTGTGGCCATGACCTTCTCTGCAGATGGACCGCTTTTCGTATTTTTCCGCGTTGATTCGCCCTTACCTGTCCACTGTTTTGATTGCTGTTTGGTCTCGCGCGTATAATGGTGGATTCCAGGTTTCGATCACAGTAACAAACCGCCGTAAAAAGTCTATTAGGTTGGACTCGTAGAAAGCCAAACATTGTTTCGATACCATCGTTGCAGATTTTGATCGAATCTGAGCAAACACGGCACCCACCTTCCTGGCATTTTTCTCATCCCCAAGATTTCTGTTAGGATTGTGATACGCCCTTTCTTTCAATATGCCAGCAACAGCTACCTATGACAATTTCAATCGGCAATTATTCATAATGATTTTGTGGACTTTTTGGATAATTTCTTTGGTTGTAGCAGATTTTGGTCTTCCAGAACGGTTAGTATCTTGAGTGTTGTACAACCAAGTTTGAAATCCGTTAAACAAGTTTTGACAGTTGTAAATGTAGGAGCAGATTCTTCCAATGTTGCGTCTAACCCCGGCCTTTATCTCTGTAGGAGATAAACATTTGATTAAAAAATATTTTACCAAGGCTCGCACTTCGATATTTTTTTTGCCTACGTGGAAAAAATTAAAACTTCATAACTTTAAAAAGTCACAGATTAAAAACAACACAAAGTAGCTCAGTCTAAATTTTCAGGTTATAGTAAGGAAAGATGGCAGTTCAAGATGGCGCAGTGAAAATGGTGCTGCTACAAGCGCTATCTCTTGGGAAGGTCGGAAACCTACCATCCCCATATTCCTTATACAGAAATATACGTTAAGTTTGTTTTGGTGGTTGGTTCCTCAGAGCTGGAAAGCATCAGAGCCATTTTCCGCGGTAGCCTGCTTCATTTTGTGGCCATTGACCGGTTTCGGGCGTTCGCCCATCTTCAGGATGCGTTTTGTCAGACAGTGTGATAACACAGACTTGCACAGAGCAAATTCACTTATACACTCAAACAGTCAAACAGTGTAATAACATAAACTTGCACAGAGCAAAAATTTTTGATACACTCAGCGTACGATACACGGTATACACAGTGATACTCACTGTATGATATTTAGTGAGTATGATACTCACTGTATGATAAACTTGTAACGGCAAGAGAGAAATTGGGATTGATTAATTAGACGAGATATGAAGACACTGTTATAATATTAGCTATACGTTTACACAAACTGCACTGGACTTGTAATGATTTTATAGAATAAAAGGCGGGAATAAAGATATGACACGATGCGATGTATGGTTGAATCTGATAGATAGATATTTAGATCTCTCACTGGCTTATATACAGGTTCTCCCCACTCTAGCCTCCTTAGATTAGTCAGAGAGTACCAGAGAGGGTCTGTCTTCTCTCTCTTAATTCTCTCGTCTGTCTGCTCTCTCTTGCTGTTACAAACTGTGAATTTGCTCTGTACAAGAATATGTTATCACACTGTCTGACAAAACGCATCCTGAAGATGGGCAAACGCCCGAAACCGGTCGATAACCACAAAATGAAGCAGGCTACCACGGAAAATGTCTCTGATACATTTAAGTTTATAAACATATAAACTAATGCGAACAAAACAGGTCAGTCATCAATATGCTCAATACTTGACCAGGACAGCATTAGAATATCTGTTTATAAATAGTTTTATCCTCTTATTTTGGGATAAATAAATAATCTAGAGGATATCAAGTTTGAATCATAATAAATTTATAATTAATTAAAAATTCAGTAAATATTATTAATTGGTTATTGCCTAAATATATATATAGTAGTTTATAATGAATCTGAAATTATATACGTATTTATCCTTGGAAACTAAGATATAATATTTATAATCATAAAAAATTCTATATAATTATAATATAAAAAGAAAAACAAATATACAATAATAAATCAAAAATATTAATTTATTATAAAATCTTCGTAAAACATTCAGAAATGCTATCTCTCCAAATCATTCTGCGATCTTATCATCCATATAATATTAATAACAATTTAAATGTGTTGCAAAATTCCAATTTTACAGAAAAATCAGTTGACTGAATGTGCGAATTTACAGAATTTTTTTTTTACAGTTTTCTGTGATATTCTCAATAAAGATTAGAGTTTCTTTAAACGTGGTATACCAACAACAAGATATATATATATCTATCAATTTAACATAGCAACAACATAGCATAAGTAAGAGGCCTTTGATATGGTGTCACATAAAATACTAATGGACAAATTATTCCATTACTGCATTACAGACAAAGAATGGAATTTTTTCAATCTGTACCTGACAGGCAGACTACAGTATGTTTCTAAAGGAGAAGAAGTTTCAAGCCCAAAACAAGTTACACACGGGAGTTCCACAAGGATCCATTCTTGGACCGCTTCTGTTCTTAATTTACTATAACGACATGGGTGTTATCTTCTCAGGAAATATTTTTTTTTTTTTTTTGCCGATGATACCACACTTATCTCAAGAGGCAAGGACTTGAAAGAAGTCGAGACAAAATCCACTATAAATCTGCGAAATTTGAAGGAATGGTTATAAAGCGCAAATGAGCTCATTTTAAATGAAGAAAAAAAAAATGTATAAAAAAAAGTATTTAGTTTAACCATGAAAGATGAGGAGGACTTACCACTGAAGTTCCTGGGAATAACGCTGGATTCGGGTCTGTCATGGAGGCATTACTTGCAGAATTTGTACGGTAAATTAGCATACAAGCATATAGTGTGCTGTTTAAAACAGTGTGCTCTTACTTGAGAAGAAATTAAAAAATGCAATGTTCGAAGAGAGCACCAATCCATAGCCGAAGGGAAAACTTGGGCGAAGCTGATGGAACAGCCGCTACCCCATTATTTGCCACGTAAGGTAGAAGTGGCAAACTTTAGAGCAGCCACAGGCCACGACTTCCTACAGAGCCATCTCCACCGCATTGGGGTAGTGAACTCGCCGACTTGTCCTCTTTGCCACCTAGAAGAAATGACCCAGAACCACCTTTCTACCTGCTCAGGACTGGACGACGTGCGCGCCGAATGCGCCACCGACGATCCTTATTTTCAAATTAGCAAAATTTATTGGACCGCTAGAGCACGTCTTATGGCCTAAAAGGCCTTAGACTCAGGGATAGGAAAAAAAAAAGCATACAAGCATACATAGTATACAAGTTCAGAAAGCTGAGAGATGAAGTATCAGTAGAGGTTTTGAGAACTGCCTATTACAAGTTGTTTTATTCTAAAATGAGCTATGGTATACTGCTATGAAGAGCAGCTTCTGATAGTAATCTAGTCTTTAAGCCACAAAAAAAAAAGCAATAAGGACCATGTTTAGACAAAATAATAGAGATAGCTGTATAAAGCATTGTTTAAAGAGCATTCTCTTCTAACTTTGCCATCTTTGTTTATTATCACTAATTTATTGGCTATAAAAGATAATACTAATAATGTATACAGAAATTATTTCCAACAATATGGCATAAGAAGCAAAAACAACTTACACATTCCAGCTAAAAGACTGAAAAAAATCTGATTTGTCTCCTAACTATAATGTCTCGGAAAATATATAATAAATTGCCGCATGAAATTGAAGAAATTGAAGAAAAACAGTTCAGAAAAGTAGTAAGAAGATTTCTGTTAGAGAAAACTTTCTACAGTATTACTGAATATTTAGAAACACAAGTGGAAGGTTATAGAATTTTGTACAGACTAAGTATCTATCCCTGGTTATATTTACATTACATTAATTATAAAGAACAAAGTTTATTTAAAGTTAACTCAGTTTCTTTTTGTACATCACAGCTAGAATTTGTTGACGTGCTTATTGCATTTTTGTAATATTGTACATCACAGCTAGAATTTGTTGACGTGCTTATTGCATTTTTGTAATATTGTACATCACAGCTAGAATTTGTTGACGTGCTTATTGCATTTTTGTAATAATGTACATCACAGCTAGAATTTGTTGACGTGCTTATTGCATTTTTGTAATAATGTACATCACAGCTAGAATTTGTTGACGTGCTTATTGCATTTTTGTAATATTGTACATCACAGCTAGAATTTGTTGACGTGCTTATTGCATTTTTGTAATATTGTACATCACAGCTAGAATTTGTTGACGTGTTTATTGTATTTTTGTAATATGTTAAAGATTAATAAAAAATAAATAAATAAAATGAAAAAAATTTTGAACGGAAACATTTATCCGTGTAAATAGATTTTAAAAGCACTCTCGGGTAGGTCATGCTTTCCTCAAGTGTCATTTTTATTTCCGGTTTCTCTCGGCTAAATATTTTAATATATTGAAGTCAGTTGTATTTAGTAAACAATTAGAAAAAAAAAATTCTAAGTTTAAAAGGAATTCAACAACAATAACTATGATATAAGGTCATGTAAAGTTTCATATCAGATTCTTTACGCAAAATAATTAAATCTATTCTAATTAAACTGGACGGACAAAAACGTAAATAATAGATAAAATATTGACCTAAATTTCACTATAATAAATTCATAGTAATAAAAAGCAACAATACCAATGTAACAAGCAAAAAAAAAAAAAAAAGTTTATATTTATTTTCTATTCCTTTATTATCTCAGTTATTTATTGAAATAGATTTATCATAATAATTTTAATTATACTTCTATATAATAAATTATATTGTTTGACTTATTTGTTTTTGTTTTTTTTTAATTTTCTATCCATTTTTTTTAAATAGATTTCTGCA
The DNA here is from genome assembly GCA_011037195.1 of Triatoma infestans. Lineage (NCBI taxonomy): Eukaryota > Metazoa > Arthropoda > Insecta > Hemiptera > Reduviidae > Triatoma > Triatoma infestans. Next base: position 10,303 of record JAAEAF010002931.1, on the reverse strand, counting down.
AATATATATAAAAAAAAGTACGATTAATTATTGCATTTCTAAACAGCTAAAATGGTCATCATTTCTCGTCACTATAATTAAAATTCAATGTCACAAAATTTTTGCAAACATTTATCAACAAACCCCACAGTGGCCATTTGTCCATAACATTTAAAAATTATTAATAATTTTAAAAGCAAGGTAAGCTTAATATATTTTATGTTTGTTCAAAACTTTGTTAACAAATTTGTTGTAATTTACCATTGTTTGCTCAAAATTTAAAATTATTCTACATTTTTTTTTTCTCTCTCTCTCTCTCTCTCATCGACCCCATTAATTTAATTTTATATAAACTTACGAGTTTACATAACAAAAAAAAATCTGGTGTGAAACAATCAAACAACTTGCTCTTACTCCAGTTTTCAAAATTTGTAATTGACAAATTTGACACCGAGTTTGTGTACCAAATTTGATCAAAAATTCGTTGGGAGTTCGTTGAAAACTGAAAAAATAAAAACTATTCAGTAAACGTGCACTTCCGGTTTACTAATTTTCTAGAAAAACTCGGAAATTTTTTGGCCATCTATTTATTTCTAATTAATTTTGTTTGGATGATAGAATCCACAATGTGCCCTTCAATGCATTTTCCCGGAGAAATGCCACAAATAAAAGTTGTAGCTCCTTTGTATGTGTAGTTGATATATGAAGTTTAAAGAAAAATCGTCGGAGCCACCATTTTTGAGAAAATCGCAAAAAAGTAAAAAAATCCAACTAGTAAAGTGATACTTCCGGTTGAGGAATTTTGACAGATAACGTACTGTCAGATCTCAGGGTGAAACTAAACCGAATATCAAGTTTCAACTTTCTATGGTTTTTCGTTTTTGAAGCTATGCTGTTTCACATACATACACACTACACACACACACACACACACACACAGACCATTTGTTAAAAACCACTTTTTTGGACTCAGGGGACCTCAAAACGGATATTTCCAGTGAAAACTCGATATCGAATATTTGACACGATTACAATACTTCCTCTTACTAGGAGTAAGAGAAAGTAATAAAGATGTTATTTATTTAGGGGCCTACTTCTATTTCCCAGGCAAGTAAGAGTAAGTATTCAAGACTTCTCCATTTCTCTTCTTCGCAACTGTGATACATACTTTATATAGTTTGTGATTACAATTATTGTGAAACTATTAATATTTATATTTTTATCTCACATAAATTTATTCCTTAAAAATATTAATATTACATGATATTCTTTTTTAAATATACGAAAAAGTTTATTTAATATTCTGTTTATTTATTATTTTTTTTAAGTGAGTTACGAAAATGTATTTCACTTTAAAATTTAAAACTTATAAAGTATAAGTAAAAAAAAAAAGTTAGAAATAATTAAATTATAATTATACTGAAGTATATTACGAGAGGCGAGAGTTTGAAACAAGTTGATTATAATTAGAAGATAAAACTCTGTGTGTGTGTGTGTCTGTATGAGAGGGAGAAATCTAGTAAATAACTTTATACGTCAATATGGTCATTAGCATCCACACAGCAGGCGACAGCGTTAGTATGGTTCTTTGGCAGCAAAAGGAAGAAATATCATCACTTAAGATTTGTGTAAAGAAATCAAGATTAAATTAGTTAATTAGGTATAACAAAATATTTTAATAAAGTATTATAATTATGAACTTTATTTATAAAAAGGAAAAAGAAGTACGCAGCAAGATTCTTAAAGAATATTAATCATTGTGTAATTTGAAGTTATACTGTGATTATGATAATAATATTAAAGTTTTTATTTATATCTTTTTTATATCTTTAATGTCTATTTGTTCTGATGCATTACGAATGGTGTTTTGTTTTTTTGCTTTCTCTTACTCTTAGTAAGAGGAAGTATTGTAATCGTGTCAAATTTTCGATATTGTGTTTTGACCGGAAATATCCGTTTTGGGGCCACCTGAGACCAAAAAAAGTGGTTTTTAGCAAATGGTATGTGAGTGTGTATGTACGTATATATGTATGTGACCAGCATAGCCCGAAAAGAAAGAACCGTAAGAAAGTTCAAACTTGATATTCCGTTTAGGTAACACCACGGGATCTGACAGTACGTTATCTGTCAAAATTCCTTAACCGGAAGTACCACTTTAACAGTTTTTTTTTTTTTTTACTTTTTTGCAATTTCCTTAAAAAATAGCTCCAACACTTTTCTTGAAACTTGATACATCAAGTACACATACAAAGAGCTACAACGTTTATGAGAAACATTTCTCCGGAAAAATTAATTTAAGAGTACTTTTGAAGGGAGGGGTAAAGTTATGGCTTCCTCTAAAGTTATTCAGATTATTAGACCGAGTCTATCATCTAAATAATATTAATTATGTTCTTGAAATTCCGAGTTTGAAAATCTAATGAGAAAGAAGAGAGTTTACTTTACTACTTTACTAACTACACATACAAAGATATACAACTTTTATTTAAAACATTTCTCTGGGAAAATTCATTTAAGGGCACTTTCAGGGGAGAGGCGAGGTAATGTTTTTCTCTAAAGTACTATCATAGTTGATTATACAATTCTATCATCCAAAAAAAAATTAATAAGAAATAAATAGATGGCTAAAATTCCGAGTTTCAAGAAAATTAGTAAACCGGAAGTGCGCTTTTACTGAACAGTTCTTTCAGTTTTCAACGAATTCATTAAATTTGTTACACTAGCTATAAAATTTGTCAATTATAATTTTGAGAACTGGATTTTTTCGGTGGGGACACTGATTTAGTGTATACCAATACCGTCCAGCCATGTTTTCCGATCAAGTCAGTCGCCATATATGAAGCCTCTTCCCTTCCTCTATGTCCTCCTTCCATCTTCTTCGAAGGCGACCTCTCTTCCTACTTCCTGTAGGCATATTTTCCTCGATCTTTTCACATGACCATACCAAATGAGCTTCCTTGTGCCAATATCATGAAGTATCTTGTTATGTATACCAATTCTACTCCTGTTTTCAGTGTTGAGAACATGCTGAAGCAGCGATATTCCTCAGCTTCTTCTCAAATAATTCATTGCTAACTTGAGGAGCTGTTACTGCTTTTCTTTTTGAGCTATCACGTTTTGCTGCCATTAGAGCATCCACGCTCTTTACCAACGGATGGTATAGTTTCTTTTTTGTTCTAATGGTGATGCATTTCAACCATAATATAGAATTTAGAACTCCAATCGTTGCTTTCCCTCTGTTAACTTTATGATTTATGTCGGATCGCCTCCGGCAATGTCTAAAAGGACTCCTAAGTAGGAAAAGTTGTGACTAGCTTTTATATTCTGTCCTTATATATCCAAATCCTGTACTAAGGCCGATATGGGCATATACTTCGATTTCCATATACATTTATTTTCATGGTCCCCATCAAATCCTGTATTTTTCGACCAATTTTCGGGTCTATACTGCGGCGTCCTCCTGATCAGTGGCAATGACGACTTGGTCATCTCCAAAATGTTATCTATACAGGATTTTATCACCTATTTTTACTCCTATAACGTAGCACTCCATTGTTCCAGTGCTTGTATTTTCACAAGAAATATATATATTTTGAGGTCTACTGAGCACGGAATAGTGGTTTTAGCGATTGATTTGTAATCTGTATAGCAGTATTCAGCTTCCCCCCCCCAAATAAACACCGTCGGATTTCATTAAATTTTGTTATACTAGCTATGAATATAGAGATCTATCACTTTTATTTGAAACTGTTTTCCAAGAATATTCATTTAATGAAGTTTTGGAGGAGTGGGGGGGGGGGATCATGCAATGCTCAAACAAATTATTTTATTAAATTTAGAATCTCACATTAATGGAAAAAGAAAACTGAAAACAAATCTTCATTTCATAAAATCAAAATCTGGTGTGAAACACTCACACAACTTTCTCTTACTCCAGTTCTCAAAATTATAATTGACAAATTTTATAGTTAGTGTACCAAATTTAATGAAATTCGTCGAAAACTGAAAAAAAAAAAACGCCCTTCCGGTTTACTAATTTTCTTGAAACTCGGGAATTTTGGATCATCTATTTATTTCTAATTAATTTTTTTTGGATGATAGAATTGTATAATCAACTATGATAGCACTTTAGAGAAAAACATAACCCCACTCTTCCCCCCAAAAGCCTCCTTAAGTGAAATTATCAGGAGAAATGTTTTAAATAAAAGTTGTAGATTTTTTTTACGTTTAGTTTATACAAGAAGTTTCAACAAAATTGTCGGAGCCTTTTTTTTTTTTAAAAAAAAAAAACGCGAAAATGAAATCATTTAGTAAAGTGGTAAAAGTAAACGCACTTCCGGTCATCCGATATTATTCAAACTCGGATATTATTCAAACAACACAATTAATTCTAATTAATATTATTTAGATGACAGAATTGTAGTTAATAAACTGAAATAGCACTTCAGAGGAAAACCTCATCCCATCTCTCCTCCCATAAAACTGCCCTTAAATGAATTTTCCCGGAGAAAAGTTTCAAATAAAAGTTGTAGCTCTTTGTATGTTTATTGATATACCAAGTTTAAAAAAAATTGTCGGAACTATTTTTGAGAAAAATCGCAAGAAAGTGAAAATACCATTTAGTAAAGTGGTACTTCCGGTTGAGGAATTTCAACAGATAACTTACTGTCAGATCTATCCATGGTGATATCTAAACGGAATATAAAGTATGAACTTTCTGCAATTTTTCGTTTTTGAGCTATGCTGTTCACTTACATACACATACAGACACAGACCATTTTCTAAAAACCATTTTTTTTGATTTGGAGGACCTCAAAACGGATATTTCCGGTGAAATCTCAATATCGAAAATATGACACGATTTCAATATTTCTTCTTACTAAGGAGTAGAATAGAATAGAATCGGTGGGGGGAGCCTCATTTCACTGCCACCTACAAAATGAGGTCTATTGTGGATCCCCTTAAGTTACAGAATAGCCCCCAGCCTTGCCCTCCTAATCAATCCTAGCAAAGCTGAGAGCGGCTCCGTCATGAAGCTTTCAGCTTCGGGATTGCCCGTCCCCAATTGAAGAAACCTAATCCTCGCCAGGCCGGCGCACTCACAAAGGATGTGCGCCGGGGTCTCCTCCTCTACCTTGCAGAATCGGCATACCGCACTATCCGCAAGTTGTAGGTGGTGCATGTGTCTGTTCAGCCTACAATGCCCTGTTAGTAGACCCACAATTAACCTTACGTCCCTTCGGTTCTGGCTCAGTAAGTCTCTGGTAAATTTAGGCAAGTGTCTTTTGATGAAGAGCTTTGCCTGCCTCTGTCCTGGTGTTCTCTCCCACCAACGCAGACGCTATTCTTCTATCCAGCCCCTGATAGAAGTTTGGATGAGGCTCCTGGACAAGCCGCAGAAGGGTTCGGGGCCTATAAAGGTATCCTGCGAGCCCTCCCTCGCTAGGGCATCCGCCCTCTCATTGCCCAGGAACCCCGCATGTCCCGGCACCCAGGCGAGTGTCAGTTTATTCCGAGTACCCACCTCGGTGAGGGCAAGTAGGCAGTCCCACACCAGTCTTGAGACTATTTGGTGTGAGGAAAGTGCCTTCAGGGCTGCCTGACTGTCGGAGTATATGGCCACTCTTCTACCCACTATCCTATGCCTTATAATCTCCCTAGCGCAGAGTTGTAACGCCTGAAAGACCGTGGCGTACTTCCCTAGGCTGGCCTTAATTTTAACTTTAGGCCTGCCCCGTAGACCCCAGCTCCGAACCCCAGTCGGAGTTTTGGATCCATCTGTATACCAGATCGAGTTACCGAACAGGGATGGGTCACAGCCCCATTCGCCTCTGCTCGGTATGACAATATGGAAGTTCCTTTCGAAAAAATACTTAGGAACCATCCTATCCGTTGGCATCCCCAGAAGATAGTCCGCCTTGATTTCCTCAATCAACCTCTGGTTATTACGATCATGCCTAGAGGTGATGGGAGGCGGCCCCTGCAGGAGCCTATGTATTCCCATTCTGGCTTCGCCTAGAACGAGAATGTGTAATGGTGGCAGATTGAGGAGGACTTCCAACGCCGCAGTCGGGGTGGTCTTCATGGCCCCCGTGGAACCCAGGCATGCTCGCCTTTGGATCCCACCAAGCCTTTCCTCCGCCCCCTTCTGCAGCGTTTTGGTCCACCAAACTACCGACCCATATGTAACCATGGGTCTGATGATCCTGGTGTAGATCCATAGTGACAAACTTGGGCGCAAGCCCCAGTTCCTCCCACAAAGCCGTCTGCATCTATTAAATGACGCATCGGCTCTGTGAGAAATTTTGTCAATGTGTTGATTCCAAGTGAGTCTTCGGTCGAATGTAACGCCAAGGTACTTCGCCTCCCTCGCAAATGGAATCGGGGTGTGCCCAAGTAATGGAGGCCTAAGACCTTCCAACTTGGGGCGCAATGTGAAAGGAACTATTATGGCTTTGTGGGCAAGTCCTCGTTCCTACACTAGTTCCTAACCAGGTTTAGAGCTGCTTGAACCCGCTCTGCAATCGTGCTACCATTTCATGAAAATGGCAGCAGAAATCTAAAAGATCAAACTTAAGATTTCCTATTGCAAACTCAATTTAGAAAATATGACATTATCGCAATGCTTTTGTAAATTATCCTTTTACCCTGTAAACAGGCAAATACAAATATACATTTACTTAATTGACTTTAATTAATGATTTCATGCTTTACCTTCCTCTCACAAAGTATAACTGAAATATCTGCCTAAGGCGATATAATGTTTCAATTAGCCTATAAAATTATTTAATACTATATATTATTTAGACTAAACAAATATTTCATAATAATTAATTGAAAATAATAATAAATTAAATCACGATAGAACCAGAAATCATTTTAAAATCTATTTTAGAAACAAGTCAGCAATGTTATGATTTTACCTCATTCTGGATATTATACGTGCAGACTAATCTATTAATAATTTCGTGCTATCACGTAAATGAAGTTGAAATGCACAATAGAGCTATTTACTAACAGTAACACAGCACATGAAATGTATATTTAGTGGTGGGCCACTAGCAGCAGTTACATGTCCTGATTACACTAAATTCCCTTTAATTTTAAAATGGTTATTACATTTAAGATGGTGAAATTATAAAAATAAAAAAATATTTATTTATTTTTTATATTATGTAATTGGTTTTTTACTAGGGGGAATATTTCCACACGTAATGGGTATGAAAAATAGATTTAATAATCTTTTATAATTAATGCAGATTTTCAAATTGCTTTTAAGTCGTTCCCCCCCCCCAAGCAAAATTAGTTGTCAGAAACAATCTTGCTATTTTATAAAAGAAAATACTGTGTAAAACAATCACGTGACTTTATTCTACTGTGCAGTTATTACATTCAAGAGGAAGTAATTGCGGTCGTGTCAAATTTTCGATATCGAGTTTTCACTAGATAAGTCCCCGGAGTCCGAAAAAGTGATTTGTGTGTGTGTGATCAGCATAACTCAAAAACGGATATAGAAAGCAAATAGAAAGTTCAAATTTGATATTTTGTTTTTAGTAACTTAGATATATGCCAGCAAGGGGTATCTGTTGCATGCAATTACTTGGGGAGTAGCGACCTTATGGGGGTTACCAGAACTCAGTACTCCATGATTTCGCCAGAACAGTACACAGTAAACTAAATGCACTCTACTCTTTACAGACAAGGACAAATACAGCACGCAAACTAGGATCTCCGTCCCTAGTTAATGATCTAAGCCAAGGGAGAAGGAAGGGATTGTCCCAGTGGTAGCGCGCTGGACTAGGAACGCAGAGGTCCCGGGTTCGAATCCAGCCTGCTGCCCTTAGATTTTTCTCTTCCTAGGAACCTTTACAGCTAGGAATTTGAAAGGGCTGCAACTAAATTAGAGTAACAAATAAATGATGAAAAGACTGTGTATATGAGGACAACAAGAAATTCCAAAAGAATAGAAGAAAGCGTCAGTTTTGGAATCCACGAATTCAAAACAGTCAGTCAGTTCAAATATTTAGGAGCTCTCATAACAGAAAAGAATGAAACCTCTGAAGAGATTAAGGCCAGATTGGCTTCCGGGAACAAGTGCTATTTCGCACTTCAGAAACCGCTGAAGTTTAGAGGTCTGACAAACATAGCGAAGGTCCTTATTTATAAAACAATCATAAGACCTGTGGTCACATATGGTTGTGAAACTTGGGTATTTACGAAGGAGACAGAGAGAATGCTAAATATATGGGAAGAATATATGGACCTGTCTGTGAGAATGGGAGCTGGAGGATAAGAAAGAACACTGAGCTCCGTCAAATATATAATGAACCAGACTTGGTAGCCTTTATGAGGAAAAACCAGCTGCGATGGCTGGGGCATGTGGAACGAATGTCCGAAGATAGGATTCCTAAAAAGCTGTTGGAAGGGAAACTGGGAGGGAGCCGTAGTAAAGGACGTCCCCGATTGAGATGGCTGGGAGACGTGGAAGAATTATTGAAGAGAATGGGAGTGAGAAGATGGAGAAGACACGCCCAGGATAGAGAAGAATGGAGTAGGATTGTGGAAGGGGCCCAAGCTCTTGTAGGGCCGTAGCGCCAAGGGGTAGGTAGGTAGGTAGGTAGGAGCTTCTACAGCTCACTGTCCGGTGATAGGCAGTGTTGCCTGTAGCTACAGAACACTGCTCGGAGACCTGCACTACACTGAAAAGGCACTGAAAGGGGGGCGCAATAGATCTTTCAGGTCGCCGTGCAATACACCCCTACAGCAATCTACAATTTACAACTTAGATAAATTAAAAATCAATTCTGTAAAGGCGCACTTACGGTTAATGGATTATGCATTTGGAATTCTAGCAATGCTTCTAATGCATAATTTGTTGATGCATAGCAAAGCATAACGCTTCTGTTCCCCTTAGAACACCCCAAAAAATCAATTTACCCTGGAAAATAATTCAAATAAAAGTTTGCATAATAAATTGAATTAACTGAAGAAAAAAACAGTTAAGTCGTATTTCCGGTTGATGGATTTTGCCCGAAACTTTGTGTCAGATGCGGTGGTAGGACTTAAACGGGATCTTACGCTTTGTTTGCTGACAGATATTGTAGATTCAGTAGGAATCTGAAAAAGATGGGCCTAGAAAACGATTGCCCCGGCAGAATCTGCGGGGAAATAGAGGAGGCTCCAATACACCTCCTAACGGACTACGACGCTATCATCCAGAAAACTCTTGGAAGTCCGGGTAGTAGTCACAGGTGTGGGAGGAAAATGTACATAATGGAATACACCAGAGTTTGATAGAAGAAGTTACGGCTGACCAGGTACTTGGCATGCCTACCGATAGGATGGTTCCCAAGCTTTATTTTGAAAGGAACTTCCACATTGTTACACCGATCAGGGACAAATGGGACAGGGATCCCCCTCTGCTCGGTAAGTCGGTCTGGTATACAGAGGGCTTCAAAACTCCGACTGGGTTCGGAGCGGGGGTCTATGGGGGCAGATCTAAAGTTAAGATTAAGGCCAGCCTAATCGGTCTTTCAGGCCGAAGTTGTGGCGTTACAACTCCACGCTAAGGAGATTATAAGGCAAGGGTTAGTGGGTAGAAGAGTGGCTATATACTCCGATAGTCAGGCAGCTCTGAAGGCACTTTCCTCACACCAAATAGTCTCAAGACTGGTGAGGGACTGCCTATCTGCTCTAACTGAGGTGGGTGCTCGGAATAAGCTGACACTCGCCTGGGATTCCTTGGTAACGAAAGGGCGGACGCCCTGGCGCGGAAGGGCTCGAAGGATACTTTTATAGGCTCCGAGCCCTTCTGCGGGCTGCCCAGGAGCCTCATTCACGCTTCTATCAAGGAATGGATAGAAGCCCAGCGTCTGCGATGGTGGGAAAGTACGACAGGGCAGAGGCAGGCGAAACTCTTTATTAAGAGACATTTGCCTAAATTTACAAAGGATCTACTGAGCCATAGCCGAAGGGATATAAGGCTAATAGTGGGTCTACTAACGGGGCACTGTAGGCTAAAAAGGCACATGCACCATTTATTACTTGCAGACAACGCATTATGTAGTTTCTGCTGGACCGAGGAGGAAACCCCGGTGCATATCCTTTGTGAGTGTGCCGGACTGGCAAGAACAAGGTTTCTTCAACTGGGGGCTAGTAATCCCGAAGCCATGAGCTTCATGACGGAGCCACTTTCAGCTTTGCTAGGCCTGATTAAGAGAGCAAAGCTGAAGGATGTGCTATAAACCCAGGGGATCCAAATAGACCTCTCAATGAAGGTCGCAGTGGAATGAGGCGTGGCCCTCCCCAATCTTATCTAATCTAA
>JAAEAF010002930.1:0-68094 GCA_011037195.1 Triatoma infestans | reverse complement strand
TGGGAAAATTCATTTAAGGGCACTTTTAGGGGAGGGGTGGAGTTGTTTTTCTCTAAAGTGCTATCACATTTGATTATACAATTCTTTCATCCAAACAAAATTAATTAGAAATAAATAGATGGCCAAAATTCCGAGTTTTAAGAAATTTAGTAAACCGGAAGTGCCCTTTTACTGAACAGTTTTTTCACTTTTCGACGAATTTTGTTAAATTTGGTACACAAACTATAAAATTTGTCAATTATAATTTTGAGAACAGGAGTAAGAGAAAGTTGTGTGTGTGTTTCACACCAGATTTTTTTACTTAAAATGACTTCCCCAATATATAATTGCACTAATGTGGCACTTTTCAAGAAAGTATATTGCTCTTTCAGAAGCTCCCAAAAAATCATAATTCCCGAAAAGATATTACAAATAAAAATTATAGGCATTTATAGATGTAGATTGTGTAGGAAGTTTAAAGAAAATCCTTGGAGCCGTTTTCGAGAAAAAGCCATTCAGTAAAGTTGCATGGCTTTTGCCCGAAACTTAGTCCCAATTGCGGTGGTAGCAGTGGCGGCTACTGGTATTCGCGATTGCGCGACTGAACCCCCAACTATTTGGAGAAAAAAAGTAAAAAATTAAATAAAAAGTAGCAAAATTTTCTTATTTGATTTTATTTTCTTTCATATTTCAATTTCAAAAAAATATTTTCATTTTTATATTAGTTAGGAACATAAGTCACACCAAAAATTGTATATACTATAAGTATAAATTGTACAAAAATTGTGTAATCTATAAAGTATTAATGAAAAAGATCAGTAGTACAATCGGAGAGCCAGACATCAAAGAATAGGAACGTATATCAGTATAGGAGCTCCTCTAATATGTTCGTACAATGAATTTGGACACTTAGTGAATTGCATGTGTATCAGGAGATGTATAAAAAAGTAGGAAGCAGGGGGTTCACAGTTGGGAGTCGCGCTGGAGAATTTAGTATATATATATATATATGTATATATAAAAAATTTCTTTGTGGTAGTATAGAAAAGTGTATGTTTTTATTAACTTTTTTCAAAAAGAGTAGGGGTTACAAGCGCGATGAACATTACTTACAATCTACGAACGAATTTACCCGATCTTACCCGGAGTTAAAAAAGTTTTTAGCAAATGTTCTCTGTGTGTGTGCGCCTGTGTGCGTGCACGGGTGTGTGTATATGTATGTGAACACCACAGCTCAAAAACGAAAAACCGTAGAAAGTTGAAACTTAATATTCCGTTTAGGTATCACCATGAGATCTGACCCTGCGTTATCTGTCGAAATTCCTCAACCGGAAGTATCACTTTACTAGTTGATTTTTTTACTTTTTTGCAATTTTCTCAAAAATGGCTCCGACGATTTTCTTGAAATTTGGTATATGAACTATACATACAAAGATCTACAACTTCTATTTGAAACATTTCTCCGGAAAAATTCATTTAAAGGCAGTTTTGAAGGAGCGGTTGGGTTAGGTTTCAATCTAAAGTTCTATTTCGGTTCGCTATACAATTCTGTCAACTAAATAATATTAATATGTTGTTGAGATAACTAAGAATATAATATGTTGTTGAAATTCCGAGTTTGAAAAAAATCGGATAACCGGAAGTGGGTTTACTTTACCACTTAGTAAATGATTTTTTCACTTTTTCGCCATTTTCTCAAAAATTGCTCCGATAATTTTCTTGAATCTTCTTACATAAACTAAACATACAAACATCTATAACTTTTATTTGAAACATTTGTCTGGTGTAAATTCATTTAAGGGCACTTTTAGCGGAGGGATGGGGTGCCGGCCTCCGGATGGTTTTCTCTCGTTACAGACAACACTGCCCATCACCGGACAGTGTGCTGTAAGAGCTCCTAGGAATAAAAACCTAAGGGCAGCACAGCTGGACTCGAACCCGAGTCCTCCGCGTGGAAGACCAAAGCACTATCCACTGAGCTAATAGATTTATTCTTAATTTAACACATTTAATTGTAGGAGAGGAATGCAAGTTTTTACCTGGCTCCTGGCTTACTTCGTGATTTTTAACTAGCCAGGCTACTAATTATGATAGATAATGTAAGTATTTAAAAAAAAAAGTTGAACCCCCACATATCCAAGTCACGAGCCGCCACTGGGTGGTAGTAACTGAACGGAATGCCAAGTTTGAACTTTGAGATTTTTTTTTAGATATTTTGTTCCCACGCACGCACGCACGGCCGCACTATACACACAGGGACACATACACAAACAGACTATTCGCTAAAAACGTTATTTTCCTACTCGGGTAACCTCAAAACGTATACTGCCGGTGAAAACTGAATTTCGAAAATTTCACACATAATACTTCCTCTTACTTCATTAACCTAGTTGTCTGATAACATTCTATAAACCAGACATCCTGCATTTTTGGCCTTTTTTATTCTCTTCCGCCAATTCTCTGGCGCGTACGCGCCTTCTCTCGCGTCTCCGGGCGTTGGTTTCCCCTCAACAGCCTTCCCCTCCTATACTCTGTACTATCTCCCTCATCATGCAGTTCATCGTCCGGATGAGCCCCCTGCCAAACTGCGGGTAGTTTTTAACGCGTCTTGCGTGTCCTCCAATGGCCGCTCTCTAAATGATCTGCTTCTCACAGGCCCCAAGTTTCAGGCCAACATCGCCACGCTTCTGCTTAGCTTTCGCCTGTACCGCATCGTCTTCACCGCCTCCACGAGTGTATTGCGTTTACAGCACAGGAATTTCATCTCTGCCTCCAAACCAACTTGCGAGAGGTCATATTCGCATCAACGAACGCACGCTTCCGTACCGCTTCATTCACCAATTACCTTTCCCGCAACTTCCTTTCATACATACCCACACACGAACATATTTACACATATACACAGCCTCCTTATAATCTTTTACGCTTCCTAGCGTCTTTCACAGCTTCTCCGGCTCAACATACGCTTCTCATTCATCATAACCGCATCTTCAAGGTAAGCCAATTAAAACTTTATTGCCTTGTTAATTTTCCTAATTCGGTGCTTCATTAAACCGCTCTAACGCTTCCGAGTTAAACAATAGGTAATTTTTACAATTCTTGTACTTTCACAATCGGGTGGGTATACTCCGAACTGTAAAAGTTCTAACACTACTCTCATATTAAAATAAACTAACTATTAATAAGGGTTAATTTATTCATTGCTCAAACCATTCTTCAAATAGATCAACTGTAATTTTTGTAAGATCTGAAACTAGTCTTAACTAACTTAACTAACTGTCGTCTGACTTCCATGCCATGACAATGGAAAGTAGTATAAGTAAACAATGAACGAGTATTTGAAGTATATTTGTTTACTACCTATACGTTTAAGCAAAGAATTTCAAAACCTAGATCTAGAAATCTAAACCTAAATCATAGAAGCAACAGTCAGGAAAGAGCCAAGAATTGATCTAGGAAAATTTTGTGGGTGGACAAGTCGCAACCAGAATATGATAATAATTATTTTTCAATTTTTTTTTCTCAGGAAGGTGGGTATCAATGGACGGCTCACTTGAGAAAAAAATTCAGACAGTTATATTATCAAAGACGATAATTGAAATAAAATGAAAATAAAGAAAACAATTTTTTCACATCATGATAATATAATATTACTGACCTTATTTACAATTTTGTGGAGTTATCATTTTTTATCATGGGTTCCTAAATGAGACAGTGGTTGACAATTGGAGGTTTAGAAAAAGGGAGCCGAGTAGGTTGGTTATATTGCTATAAGAGCTACAGTAAAGAAAAGAGTGAAGTTTATTGTAAAAAATTACTAATTAGGGTTTTTAATGAAGAAAAGTCATCTTATCAATTAAAACAAACACCTGGAGAGCATAATGTCCATTTTATGGCAGACTAAGAAATAAATTAAAAAAAAAACAAGGAACAAGTTTTGTATTTAAAAAGCAGGTATTATGACGCCATAAGTGAGAACATTAGTGTTTAGTAACAAGAGATTTTTGTTTAAGATAAAGGAGATTAATTAAAAGAGATCCACTGAGTGTATACTTGGATAATAAAATGTTTAATGAGGAAAGCTTCCACTTCTTTTTTACTTTCTTTTTTTATTTTACTTTTTTTGTTTTTGTTAAACAGAATGCTGTTGTGCCAATGCATTACTTAGTTCAAACTAACTTTAACACTTACTTTACATGATCGTATATTTGAAATTCCAACATCTGTTTACTTTTATTGCTTAATTTATTTGTAATCCTTTAGATTGTATAACTGAAATGATTATATATATTTGTATCAATGCATTAGAAAATTTAACAATAAAATATTAATATGCCCCACTTATACTTTAATTAATACAGAAATTCAGATTAAATAAAAAGACAAAGCGACTCTGAGAAAATCATGAAATTATCATGACAGTAAAATGACAAGAACAGCTAATCCACGTTACCCCAATTTCCTTATATTCTAATACAATAGAATTTGTTTGACCATTGATGAATTATGCCATGAAAAAATTTGGTGAGGATCGGTCTAGAAAGAAACATTCAATAATGCCAACGTTTCGATAGAGCTTCCTGGCTTTATCAAGGCTTTAATATAAAGAAAGTCGTGAAGATGTGGAGAAAGAAGTTTTAAACATACGAATTTGTTACATCGCAGTAACATAAAAAGGAAAATTAAAAGTTACTAGTGCCTTGCCTTAAATCATCTACAGAAATGAAATCATTTTGATTTCTATAGATGATTTAAGACAAGACACTGGTAACTTTTAATTTTAGTTTTTATGTTTCTACGATGTAACAAATGCGTATGTTTAATACTTATTTTTAGCGAGGGAACACGGCTTTCTATATATTAAAGCCTTGATAAAGACAGGGAACTCTGTCGAAATATTGGCATAATTGAATATTTTTATTCTAATAATTTTGTTCAATAATATTAAAATATCTCATGAGAAATACATAAAAATAAATAAATACATACCTATGGCGCAACAACCCGTGAATAGCTAAGGCTTACCAGAAAGGGGAGGGGCGTGTGATCACGCCGTGTTCCCTCGCCGTTCAGTTCCAGCCTTCGCTACCTATGTGCGCTACCAACTGTAGCTCTCCGCTTTTTCTTATGATGCTAGGTCAACACCGATTTTGCCCACACGGGAATCGAACCCCGAATTCTTACAACAAAGCTGAGTGCACTAGGCACAGACCAACGCGTGAAGGACCATGTGACATGCATAATTTTGTATAATCGTATTTCTCAAGTTCAAAATCTGAATTGTTTACGATGTCTCAATTGTTTATAACGTGAAGCTGACAGAAATAAATAAAAAGATGCAACTAAAAAAAAAATCTTGATTTGATTTTTTTTTAAATATTACTGTTTGTCAAATAAGGCATATGAGTAATGTGAAGGGAAAAGAATTTGTAGAATACACAATTAACAAAAATAAATAATTGAATATATATTTATTTAACTAAAAAGCAAAAAGGCAAATGATCTTAATACGAGTATAAGCAGTTTCCTATACAAAGACAAGCAGTTTGTACAATTGAGAATTTACTATAAAAACCGTTCTATATGTTACTTAAAAATTCATTTTTACTTTTTCTGCGACAGTTAAAAAGTATTGTAAGGAGTATGAACTCAGAAAATATTTTCTCTCGAGGAAAAGGTTATGTTGAGAAAAGTCATGTCAGAAAAGTCAATATGTCAGAAAAGTCAATCGGACGTCATGTTAATTTCTGAATTCCCGATTTAGTGCTAAAGTTCTTTTCATTGTTGCAAAAAAACAACTTTGAGAGTCTACTAGAGAAATATATTTTCCTATTCTTATTATTATTTTGGCATGGAATGGCTTAAGGATCTCGCAATGAACACTCACTAAACCTACTTTGAATTCAATATCAGTAGGCGACTTGTGTGGTGGCATGCGTGAGTAAGGCCAAGTTGCTTACAACCAAGGAAGCGCTGGAAAGGTGCCCCTGTCTAGCGTGTGATGGTCTCGCTGCAGGGGGCTACCGCTAAAGGTTGAGAGGTTGATGAATGGAGCTGTTCTGAGAATGGCCAGGGTATTATTGTAAGCGAAGGATTCTTTAGAGAGTGGAGACCTCTCACTACCTTTCATTTCCTTCAGGGTTGGGATGATTAAAAAGTAAATTTCGTTAAAAATTTCTCTACAATGCAGCGTAATAAAATGAGTGAAGCATGAATCTGCTCTGAATAGATTGAAAAACATGCCATTTTGTGGTGTACGGATGAACTGAGAAACCTGCCAGGACATGATCTAGAATGTATGGACCCAAAAATAAACATTCTGAGACAATGGTTTTAAGTTTTCTCTCGTAAAAATTAAAAAAAAAAAAAAATGGGAAGGTGTAATAATCTTTCACGTTTCCACGGTCATTGTTATGTAAAACAATTAGGTCTTGGGGTTGTGAGTGCGCCAGTGTTTTGCCCATATTACAATAGATTTCTTCAGAGTAGTGTCGCTTCTAATGCTGAAACATCACTGATTTGCATTAGAAGCAATTCTACCTTGAAAAAGACTACTGTAATATGGTCGAAAAGTCGTTTTATAATAAATTACTGGCACGGTCATAACCAGAGCACCAAAGTTTTTTCAATGGGAAGGTGTGTCCAGTTCAATCTCAAGAGGAATTATCGGTATATGGAAACCCTAGAGTAGAGCAGGGACAAGAAAGCCTGTCAGCAATCGAAATCAGCGACAGCTCCCACAAAGGGGGAACATCAGCCTCTTGTAATACGGCATTTCAAATAAAGACCACAGTTATGCTGACCTTTGGATTGTTAAGAATAAATTATGAAGTAATTTGGTGAGGATCGGTCGAGAAAATACATTCAATTATGCAGACGTTTGGACAGAGTTTTCTGGCTTTATCAAGGCTTTATAATATATAGAATGTCGTGAAGATGTGGAGAAAGAATTTTTAAACATACACATTTGTTACATCGCAGAAACATAAAAAGAAATATTAAAAGTTACTAGTGACTTTAATTTTTTTTTTTTTTTTCTGTAGATCATTTAAGACAAGACACTAACTAGTAAATTTTAATTTTTCTTTTTATGTTTCTGCAATGCAACATATGTGTATGTATAAAAATTCTTTCTCCATATCTTCACAACTTTCTATATATTAAAGCTTTGATATAGGCAGGAAACTCTGTCGAAACTGTAATGTGATAACAAGAAGGAGTGATAACGGAAATATATAATTTTTAATTATAAAAATTATAACTAGTGGTGCTAGCCAGTCGCGGTCAGTGCACGGTCAAAGGACCGCCCGCCAAAGACACACCGCTTTCACAAGGGTCAACAAATCACTCAAAAGAACGACCACCTGGCTACAGTCCTTTGATAACTACCATCACCTGTCGCCACACCTGTTCACCGACCTATTCAAAACCTAGGGTCAACACACGGCAATAAACTAAACACTCTAAATACCGACCACCTGGCTACAATCCTTTGATAACCGCCAACACCTGTTCAAGACCTAGGGTCAACACACGGCAAGAGATGTTTGAGTGTGACCCGTAATTACAAGACTTGTCAATGTGTGGTGATGGCAATATAAGGTCTTCTCTACAGGAAGTGGGAGGATTATTCTTCAGTATTTCATCAGCGTAACATCAAGATTCTACCAGTGACATAATTCATACATCGGAGCGCGTCCCTATCTAAGTATTTAAACATATATTATTTATCAATCATTATAGTTGGTGCATTCTAGTTACAATTTAAATCATTTTAAATTAATTGTAGTTTATCTTTTCAAACGTTTAAATTATTGTATACATATACCTATTTTCGTAAATTCGTAATTCATATTCCGAATAACAACTCTCTAAATTCTCTAACTCCCAACTACTCATCGCATCACAACACCTCTCCAAGACATCTGAACCCATTACAAAACGTTGACATAATTGAATGTTTTTTCTTGTCCGATCCTCACCAAATTTCTTCATAACTTAATTCATAAACGGGCAACAAATTATTTTATATTGTTAAGAATAGTTTGGGATATAAAGCCACTGATACCAAAGGAAGAAAGTTTGTCAGATCTTAAGGATAATATATAGGGTTTAATACATGGCTATGTGGTTTGGTAGAACCAACAGACATTTCCTCCTTACTGCAATAAGTTTCTTTAATGTACTTGATGGGTGATAGGAAAAACAGTCTCTAAGCAATTAAATTCCTATTTTTAAAATTTACAATGAAGAAGTGAAATTTGAGTAATATATCAATTATCTCAAAATAAGGTGAATTATTTGAATTTTGTGAATTTGATTAAAAATATCAAATTTCAAATGAATAGAAATAAATAAATAAATGGCCTTGTTAATAACAGAAAGACACAAAATGAAAAAGATGGTCCATTCATAAAAATATGTAAAAGTAAAGTGGAGCATACATTAGTAGAATAGAGAAAAATTAAATTTTATACTTTTTTACTCTATGTAGATATTTTTCTTTACATCTTTTACAAGTGGATATTAAACAAACATACAAACAAACTAAAAAAAAATAATCTAGAAATGAACAATCTAGCACAGGGTACCTAATACTTTTTATATCTCTGACTACCGATTTCTTCTCTACCAATTTCAAACATCAACTCAATCACCACTGTCTGACATTTCACTCTCGTCATCATCATCATCACCACCACCATCTCCTCTATCCTTTATTCCACTCCAACCCATCTAACTCAAACCAATCAATTTACTACCTTCACTTTCTCCATCTTCAATGTTCTTCTTCGCTCCCACGCTATGCCAGATTATTTGTCAATCATTTAGACGTTACTGTTGTATTATTTGTCTGATTTGATTTACATATATACTATTATATTTTATTTTCTATAATACGTATATTAACTTTTTTCTTTCTCTTACTCCTAGTAAGAAGGAAGTATTGTAATCGTGCCAAATTTTCGATATCGGTTTTTAACGGAAATATCCGTTTTGAGGTCCCTGAGTCCAAAAAAGTGGTTTTTAGCAAATGGTCTGTATGTGTGAATGTATGTATGGGAACAGCATAGCTCAAAAAAGGAAAAATCGCAGAAAGTTCAAACTCGATATTCTGTTTGGGTATCACCATGGGATCCGACACTAGGTCAGCGGTCAAAATTCCTCAACCGGAAGTACCACTTTACTGAATGTTTTTTTTCCACTTTTTTGCAATTTTCTCGAAAATAGCTCCGAAGATTTTCTTCAAACTTGGTATTTCAACTACACATACAATGATTTAACAACTTTAATTAAAAACATTTCTTTGGAAAAATTCATTTAAGGGCACTTATGGGGGAGGGGTGGGGTTACATTTTCCTCTAAAGTGCTATCATAGCCGATTTTACTATTCTACCATCCAATCAAAATTAATTAGAAATAAATAGATGGCCAAAATGCCGAGTTTCAAAAAAAATAAGTAAACCGGAAGTGCGCTTTTACTGAACTTTTTTTCCAGTTTTCAACGAACTCCAACGAATTTCATCAAATTTGATACACAAACTATAAAATTTGTCAATTAGAGAAAGTTGTGTGAGTGTTTCACACCAGATTTTTTTATTTATCTATCAAAATATAAACATCATTTTATAATTCCTTGCTTACTGTACCTTAACATTTATTCAGGCAAAATTTAGCTAATGAATTTACCTACCTTATATAGTATAGGGGAAGGTGGGGGCTTGTAGTTACAAATTTCAGTTAACATTTTTTAATTGCTGTATGTTGCAATCAAAATTGCTGAAAATTGATTAATTTGTTGTCTCATTCATTTCTCTACTAATTATATATTTTTTTGAGATTTTTCAAAAATGAAATAACATTTAAAAAATTCAAATACTATTAAAATGCGCATACCGTAACAATGTGACCTTCTGTTGTATTGTTGCATGCGTGCCCCTTGTTATTACATGCGGAGTATAAGTTTTTACAATGTATAGAATGCATGTTTGGGTATTTATCTTAAGGAAAAAACTGAAATATGTTCAATAAACAAATTATCAGATCTTTATTTTAATATTAATAGGAGCTTGATCGTGATCTAAACATGAATTATTACAAACTTAAATGCTTAAACATTCATTCTCTTTCTATTCACTGTCACTTACCATCTCTAAGTCCGAGTTACAATTGTGGCAAACATATCTAAGGGTCATTTTTAACAAATTTTGAATGGGCCCATCTTTTGCACTGCATGCATTCAACCCAATTACCCCAACTTTTAACTGCTACCATGGTTTTAGACATTTCAGGCACAAACAGTCCTCACCTTCTTCGCCGAAACTTGATGATGGCAAAAAATTATTTTTTTGATTCTTGTTCGCAGCTTTGGAGACACAGATTGATTGTCTTTTTGTTAGAATTGCCAACTTTCTCGTTTTTTGTTTTGGCTTCATTTCTTTTAGGATCTGCCGTGATTTGATTTAAGATAGCAATGGGACAAGTTTTTACACTGTAACAACATGCTCCAACCAAGTGAAACAATTAACCCTACTGACGCTATTTCACTAATTAATCCGTAAACACATTACAGGTCAAAGAATACTAGCCAACCATACTAGACTGAAATTATTGTTAAGGATGTATGAATTAACAGCATATGTATGACAGCCTTACTTTTAATAGTTTTTAGATCACAGTTTTCGGTTTCAATAAAAGAAAATGGAGCTTTCACTGATATTTCGAGGAAAGTCACACAATGCCTCACATTCAACAGAATCTTAGCAGGAACTGGTTACAACAAATAGCACTCGCATATCTCTCAACTTTGACCACTTAGGAAGTGCTTCTCGCAGCCGATTTTTTAAAATTACACTATAACAACATTCCCCTGTAACAACAAGTCCCACCTTCCCCTACCTATTTTCTAAAATACTGCGATTACCCCATTACCTTCAAATTTGGTTATATATAATCCGCCCTCCTATCAATTGACACTGTTTACGAATTTCAAGAATTGGGTCAATAATAGTTTCTATTTGATAAAAAAAGAAAATACAACTTAAATAACTCTAGCAACCGAACCTTGACCTTGGGTTGTAAAACATTTTTTGATCTCGTGTTTAATAGTAAATTTTTGTGCAACACCTCTTTTAGAAAAAAAAAATAAGTCATAAACTAAAAATTAAAACAGTGTTATCTAATTAAAATAGGAAGGTTGCCATATTTATATTTTAATATGGCCATATTATTTATACAAGGCCATATTTATTTGCCGATGATCTTGCGGTACAAGTTAGAAATGCAGATAACACATCCGTTAATAACTGCATTAAATCCATATTCGATTGGTGTGCTGGTAATAAGCTAAGTTTAAACCAGGACAAAATAAAAGAGATTACTATTAAATTAGGAAATTATGTTGGGACTGAAAAAGTTATCAATTTCTTAGGTATATTTATAGATTCAAAACTGAACTGGATAGATGAAGTTAATAACGTCATGGGTAAAGTGTCTTGTGGAATCTATGTTTTGAGAACATTAAGAATGTCGGTTGACTTGGAAGCTTTAAAGTTGGCATATTTTGCGTATGTTCATAGCCATTTGTGCTATGGTACTATAATTTGGCGTAATGCTGCCGAATATAAAAAAAATATTTAGCTTACAAAAGAAGGCAATAAGAGTCACTTTGGGTTTAGACTCGAAAGTATCTTGTCGTTCTTTGTTTAAGAAAATGAACATAATGACACTACTAGCCATATTTATTTTTCAATGCCTCGTCTACATAAAGTGTAATGAAGGCCAGTTTCTATGTTTCTCGCAAGTTCATGATCATTTCACCACAAAACGCGATAATCTTGTCCAGAATAAAAGTTCGTACCAGCTTCCATAGTTTGTCAATCTCTCTTTATAACTATTTACTAGAGAATATAAAAAATAATACTTTGAAGTGTTTCAAAACTAATGTTAAAAAATCTATTATTAGCTCACCCGCTGTATAAGATAAATGAATATTTTAAAATTAAGCTTTTTTTCTTGACAATTTTGTGAACTCAAATTATATTGTAACTTGACCTTGCCAATAAGGATGTAGCTTTTTTTCTGGCAATAAAATAAAATATATAGTTACACTAATCTGCATGGTGGTAAGGACAATTCAATTATAATCAATTCAAATTCAATTATAATTCCAACTTCTAAGATAAAGTAACGGATTTTTGAGAAAAACTTAAACAGAAAGTCAATTGAACAGTTCACACCAGATTTTTCAAAAGATATTAAAAACAATCAAATTATTATTTTTTTTAACTATTGGATCCGATATGTAAATTTGTATTTGGGGGGGCTGTGTTGTTTATAAAATATATTTATTTAAAATAGGTAAATCAAAGACAAGCGGATATAAATGAAGAGCGGGTAAGTTAGGAAGAGTCGGTCAAATTCAATTAAGTTCTACTTCTATGTTATAAATTAATTTCTGAATGATTAATTGGGTTCCTTTTTCTAAGAAAAAATAATTTTTCAAATATTATTTATAGTAATTAAAATATATGGATTAATTAATAGTAAATTAATAATTAAAAAGTAATCAATCGATGACACACCTCTTAAATCAAATATTCATCAGAAGGGAAAAATAATTCTCTGCATTATACTTGCAAATAAATAGAATAAAAACATATCTCAGAAAAGTTATTAACTTTTTTGATTCAAATAAGGCTTAAAGATTAGAAAAAGAAAATACTTACTCTTTGAAGCAATCAGAAAGTTCATTCATTCAGAGAGTTTAAAGAAAGAAAACAACTTTAACCGACATAATACCACAAAACTTTTTTGAAGGTCTTATAAAAATGATAGTACCCTGCGACAAGTAAATCCAGTTAAACAGGAATTATGTTGAAAAATGTGATTGTAAAATTGACGAAAATTAATAAAATTCATTATTTATAGCTCATTTCCTAGAACTTTAAAAAAATCCTTCGTAGTTTTTAGAAAATGGTGTATGTCTGTCTCATGTCTATAGACACTATCTAAAAAACAAAAAAAACAAAAAATTCAGAAAATTTCAACATGATATTTCGAAGAGGAACTTCAAGGAAATCCGAAAATAAGATTTCGGTCTCTCTCTCATCAAAAGTAGAAAAGCCGCTAAGTTGGAGCCAATATAAACTATTCAAATTTTTCATGAATTTTTATCCCCCTTTAATGAAAGATAATTAATTACTTTTTTTTCTTATTGTCGCAAATGGAAGGATTGTGATAATGTATAATTTTTAAAATTCCTTTTTTACTGGAATTTTCCTTGAAAATTCCTTTTAACACTACGGTTTAATTTTTTTTTTTAATACTACGTGTAAATTTTTATATATATTATTAAGATTTATATAATCAGTGGCGGCTGGTACATATGCACGGTGGAATTGAAAGCTAACCCCCCAAGAATAACGAAAACCTAAATTTTGTTTGTATTTTTAAACAATAACAATTCAAATAAAATTATATAAATGTAATAAAACTTGTTAATAGTTACAGATTATAATTGGACACTGAAAATGTGTTGCACAATTAAAAAATGGAATTAGCTGATTTCTTGAGATTACAGAAATAATAAAAAAATGACACTGCCATCTAAAGTAGTCTCTTAAATATAACGTTCGTTCAGTTACGGCTAGATTCGTCGAAACTAGTTTGTACTTGTCATTGCAAGAAATAGAAGAATCCAGTGTTGCAAAATGAGCAGTGGTCGCTACAGTAACGAAAGGTTATTTGGTCAATGCAGAAATTGATGTATTGTTTTTTTCAACGAATATTTTTAATAATCGCAGATTTTTCAATATATATATAAATTTATTCACTAATAATTCGATTACTGTTATCCCAATCAAAATTAACATCGGCAGCCACTGATCATACATATATATAATAATGTAGACAATAATAAGATTGAGAGTAGTACATTAAGGAGAACTCGAATGCGTACTTAAGTCGTAAGATAGAAAAGTGAAGACTATTACCCAGAGGATCAAAAAATATATTATACTTCTGATAAGAAATTAATTTCGAAATTCCATCACAATACTTCCTCCAAGAGTGCTAAGAGAAAGTAATAAATTAAGTAATTTATATTTTAATAAACTTTCGTGGCCAACACATACACAAAAAAATATCTTTATATCTAAATTATCTCTAAAAATATCTAAATAGAAATAAATAAATAGTTATTACTCTATACAAATATTTATTCTAAGTATATTATTTTAAATTAAAGCTATCATCTATTTCCAAATCAAATACTGTCAAATAATTTTGATCGTATTCGCCTTTGATATGTCGGCCAATTAGGCTGTTTAATAAATTTATCTAAGTCAGAAAGGATAAAAATATGTGGGTTTCATAAAAATGTCCGAGTAATTCTCTGGGCAATTTTGACATGACTTAAAAATCTATCTTCCTTCGCCTTCCAGTGATACCAAAATAACACTTTAATATTACAGACAATAATAAGAAATAATAAATAAATTATGAACTCCATTCATCAATCTCATCAAACGTTATGATGTAACATATATACGTACATTTTTCAAAGGCAAAAAATAACAAATAATATTAACAGTAATTTCTTGAATTTAAAAGTTTTTATCTTTTATTAGTTAAAAGATATAACTTTGAATCAAGGATTAATTTATCCATTTTATATTTTACATAAAGATTACTTGAAGAATGTTGAAAAGTTAAAAAAAAACAAAAAAAAAAACCGATTTCTTAAGTAAAAACTATTCGTGAATTCAAAGTTTGATAAGGAGGTTGAAAAGTTTGTTTTTTCTTGTTCTTTGATCTGAGGAATAACTTGATAGCTTTAAAATACTTTTCTAAACAAGTTAGTGGCTAGAATTTATAACACTTGAAGTAAAAATGATGAGAAATTTCTTTGTGTTGTTATTTTTAAAAGGATTATTTATTTTACATTGAAATTTTTATAGTTTTTTTTATTATTATACTATTCTAGGAATGAATAATATTGAAATTATTATTTATCTGTCTGGTGAATTATTATTATTATTATCCCAAAAAAATAACTTGCTATTAATGAATACAAAAAAAAACATGCTTGTCAATGAATACATAATAGTCAATGTTCAAAGACTGTCTGACTCCCAGTTTACAAAGATTTGTTTTCAAAGTACAACAATAGCAAATTTTTTACTTTCTCTTACTCCTAGTAAGGTAAGAGGAAGTATTGTAATCGTGCCAAATTTTCGATATCGAGTTTTCACCGGAAATATCCGTTTTGAGGTCCCCTGAGTCAAAAAAAATGGTTTTTAGCAAATGGTCTGTGTGTTGTGTGTGTATGTATGTATGTATGTATGTGACCAGCATAGCTCAAAAACGAAAAACCGTAGAAAGTTGAAACTTGATATTCCGTTTAGGTATCACCATGGGATCTGACACTACGTTATCTGTCAAAATTCCTGAACCGGAAGTACCACTTTACTATTTGGATTTTTTACTTTTTTGCAATTTTCTCAAAAATGGCTCCGACGATTTTTTTTAAACTTGAAACATCAACCACCCATACAAAGAGCTACAACTTTTATTTAAAACATTTCTCCGGGAAAATGCATGAAGGGCACTTATGGGGGAGGGGTGGAGTTAGGTTTCCATCTAAAGTGCTATTTCAGTTTATTAGACAATTCTGCCATCTAATAATGTTAATTAGAATTAAATATGTTGTTGAAATTCCGAGTTTGAAAAAAATCGGATAACCGGAAGTGCGTTTACTTTACCACTTTACTAAATGATTTATTCACTTTTTCGCAATTTTCTCAAAAATGGCTCTGACGATTTTTTTGAAACATCGTATATAAACTACACATGCAAAGATCTACAACTTTTACCTAAAACATTTCTATGGGAAATTTCTTTAAGAGCACTTTTAGGGGAGAGGTGGGGTTAGATTTTCATCAAAGTGCGATCCTAGTTCTTACAACCATAATCCAAACATATTAGTTAGAAAATAATAGTGACTGAAATTCCGTATTTCCAGAAAATTAGTAAACCGGAAGTGCGCTTTACTGAACAGTTTTTTCAGTTTTCGACGAATTTCATTAAATTTGGTACACAAACTATAAAATTTATCAATTATCATTTTGAGAACTGGAGTAAGAGAAAGTTGTGTGAGTGTTTCACACCAGATTTTTTACTATTAGATAAAATAAAATCAATCTATGAGAGTATCTAATTTATTCTTCACGCTTTTCCTTAAATGGGCAATTAAATCAAACCGGTGTTGCAGCTTATTGGGTAATTGCTCCTGCGGTTTGTCTTGACCAGATCTTCGGTACATGTTTATGTAAGGTGTGAACTGTTATACCCTAAAATGTACGCACTTGTTGCAGACAGAGATACTGAACTCTGCTCATTATACAATAATTCTCGTTCTGTGAAGTATATATTCCACTTTTTAGCAGATTGTTCATATTCTCTCCGGATTGCGCATATACTTTCTGAAACATACAGTATTATCTATGTTCTCTCACATATTTCTTTTAAATGTTACCTGATTGTTAACTTCTAATTATAGATATACGATCGCCATGCTGGGAACTGTCGCTATTTCCCTCTCATAACAGTTCACCACATAAGATATAATCTATTTGAATCATAATTCATTTCAATTGTTAACGTTTGATATACATAATGCATTTTCTTAAGTTTCTTTTACCCAATAATTAAAATAAACATATCATTATTTCTTCTCCATCAAATGTTTAAACGTATACTGTAACTGTTATGATTATTTTGCATAATGCCATATTTATGACTGCTGACATAATTATGATTCTTTCTTTACATTCATTTTATTTCCTTATATTTATTTGTTAGTTACTTTTTTATTTAATTTTCATCTGTTTATTTATTTCTTCTTTTTCTTCAATTTTTAAGTTAATTTTCGACTCAGGCTGACGGAATTTTTTTCCCTGCCGAAAGTGGTTAAAAAAAGAATTTTGTATTATACACATTTTTGTAAATAAAGTACTATTACTATTAATTCTTTTTTTGGGCATCAGCTTCGATGATTATTAGCGTATATTATTATTATTATTATTATTATTATTAATAAATTCTGAAATCAATAGCAACATCCGATCAACCATTCTGGCGAAAGGTAAGTTCTGGTCAAGAACAAGAGATATAATCTGTATATAACAATATATGAATGAATATGTGATCTTTCTCTGCTTATTTATTTATGCCATTCCATCGATTTTTAAGAATTGTTAAGAATTAAAATATTAGAAAAACTCAGTTTCAGATTGTACCACTTGAACTATTTGTAACACATCCAGATACGCATATACTATGTTGGTGTAGGCAATGAAAGTGACACTTAAAACAGAAGCCTGTCACAGATCCACAGAATCCCTCTACAAATCCATATCCAATGAAGAAACAAAAGCGATAGATTTTTATTTAATCAGAGGGCCAAAAATTATGCATTTCTGGTAAGAAATTCATTTCAAAGTTCGCTCACGATATGCAAAAAATTAATTGGCTAGAGCCAAAGAAGAAACTTTTTATTTTTAAAAGTTTATTCGACGTTTCAGACACCTTTGGACATCCTCAGGAACTGTTAAGCACGAATGGAAAGTTAAATGAAAAGTTTCTTCTTTGGCCACAGCCAACTAATTTTTTGCTTCTTTGATTAACAACGGCCAAACATAACTATTGTTTATATTTCGAATGTTGTTAAAATTTATGGCTGTTTGACATACGTATTATTAATTTATATAGGGTGGTAAGAATGTGAACATCTTTAACAGCCTTATATAATTCTATTCAAGGAAAATATAATTATATAAGGCTGTTAATGAGGTTCATATTCTTACCACCCTACATAAATTAATAATATATCAAACTGCCATAAATTTTAACAACATTCAACATGAATGACACGCCCAGTGTCGGAATTTGGAACTCGGATTGACGGAAGAGTGGCACAGAGAATCGGGAAAAAATTAAATTCTATTCAAGGAAAATATAATTATATAAGGCTGTTAAAGAGGTTCATATTCTTACCACCCTACATAAATTTATATTTCGATCACCTTACTTCCTGTAACAGCGCTAGAGAAAGGAAAACTTTAAGTAATTCCAACTTCTAAAAGAAATAGCTTAGAAAAGGTAAATACAAATAAATAAATATAATAAAATACGCATAACCTTTCTATGAGAGGTTGGTAGGATTTCTGTAATTGAAATAAAATCGATTTGAGCCAGGCCAGAATAATTCTATTATTATCAACAAAAACATTTCTCCACGATGGTACCCATATCTAATTAAAAATAAAATTGATTCAATGTAATTTTTTAAAACGTGCAGACTTTAACCCAACTCGTTAATAAACCTCGTCGTGATGCTTTCTTAATAACATGATCGTTTATAAACTACACTTCATCTCCAGATGCTCTTTTTGTAATGTGTATTGAATAATATTAATTACTTATATAGTTGGTGGAAATTATTCCACATTCATTAAAATGTTAATCTTTTACAACTTTCTAAAACAGTAATCTTTTCAGTATTTTCGCAGTTTGGATCGTTGTACATGCTAAAAACGCTAAAAAAATTATGTACATGTTACTAAACAAAGGAATACCAACGTGCTAAAACATGTTTATAAAGCAGATGCAAAAAAGAATAAGTGTAGAGCGGCAACTACAAACAGCACAAACATTGAAAACCAGTGATTATGCATATCAAAGTGAAAAGTTAGTGGATATTAGTGTGAGGGATGTGTGAATAGTATTTTTTATTTTTATGACGGCCAAATGTGCATTTGCTTTAAAACGCTTGGGTCGACATGAAACGTCAGCTAATTTAATTTTATCTATTGCAGTCATATTTATTCGGAGTCATATTTTTAAAATATGAATAGTGTAGAATAGTTAAATGGAGAAACACACTCACTTTTGATCATTGAAAACAACGTCATTGATATCTTCGTTTGAAGATTAATTCGATCAGCACAAAGAATCTGTTTTTATTTTGAGGCCACAACATACAAAGAAATGTGTGCTAATGAAATGCAATGTAAAAGAGCACAGTTTTTCATGGATTCGTGCAGCCAGATTATTGCTATTAGTTTCTGCGGGGTAAGATTAGTTTGGATAAATGAATTGTGGTCTAAATTTAAATAAAGCCTCCACCACTTCTAACATAAATATGTGATATTATTATAGCTACAATTATTAAGAAAATAGTCTTTGTATTCCTTACTAAAACACAATTATATTCCTATAACTCCTATAATTATATTCCTTACTAAGTCGAATATAAAATCGTCATTTATCCAGGCCACAATTAAACATGCCAAAGGATTCTTTCCAACAACAAATACAAATAGATAATTTAATTAAACAATTTAATTAATTGTTGAAAACTTCAATTGTTGAAATTTCTCAACTAGTATGTCTAGGGATATTCGATCTCGTTAGTATGTAGTGCTAGATCAAAATATTATTCACAATTTACTATCATCCCATAAAATGGAATTTGAATGAGCACTTCTTCAGAGTTGTTAGCGTACCTGTAATAACTCAGTCTGAGAATTCCCTGATGGCCACACAAAGTTTTACATGCTTCTCACAGAACTTGCACACGAATAAAATCAAATACCTTGGGTTTAGCTCCTCTTTGGTAAACTTTTTAGCTCATCACTTATTCTTCTTCTTCTTTTCAGTCTTGTGTGAGAACAAAATATCCCGCCGCCAAAAAAAAAGTGGCAGATAGTTCAAACTTCGTCTTCCGTTTAGGTACCATTACCGCATCCGACACTAAGGTTTCGGGCAATATTCATCAACCGAAAATGCGACTTTACTGATTGATTTCTCTTCTTTTTTTTTTGCGATTTCCGCAGAAATGGCTCCAATGATTATCTTTAAACTTAATATGCCATTTACAACTTAAATATCTATAACTTTTATTTGAAACATTTCCCCAGAAAACTGGGTTTTTGGGGGGAGTTCTGGAGAAGAGTAATGATAAGCTTTCCTCGAAAGTTCCACTTCAGTATAACATATGGTTTTAACTACACATATATAATATTTGATGTATTTTAGAAGCATTGGTAGAATTTCAAATTAAAAAAAAAAAATCGGTGCAACTTTACAGAGTAGATATTTGATTTTTTTGGGGAAATTTCTTAAGAAAGATTACAGAGTTTCTCTTTAAACTTGGAATGCTAATTGTACAGATATAAAACTATAAGTTTTATTTTTATTTAAAAAAAAATCAGTTGCGAAATACTAGGAGACCCCATGTGTGTCATTTTCAATTTAAACTGCCACCACAAACTTGTTGATTGGGTCAGAGTTGACTGCCATATCGGCTAGCGACTGGTGGTTACCAACTGCTACCTTCTTTTTTATGGTAAGGTTTGTAGTAAACATTGCACTAAAATTGTGAACGTAAGTATTTATATATACAAGTGTATTCACAAACCGTATAACCGGTTCTCACTTCAGCTGATTTGTATGTTAATTTAGATCACGCGGTGTTCTTTACTGTCTTAGATAAAATCAAATCACCCCTAGGCAAACTGTTAGGTGTTAATTCAAATTAATCAACCATCTAAGGAGAAATAAATTCTTCCACATCCTTACTTTTTGTAAATTATTATAAAAAAGAATACTAATAAACATAATTAAGAAGATAAAGTATGAAAAAAAAAAAAAACAGATTTGTTGATCTTTATCTTAATGTTAAAAAATTAATTTGGCATAAAGAAATTATTTAAAGTTTTTTTACAAACTGATTTTTATTAGTTTTGTACCATGTAAAAAATTAATAGAAGCCATATAATTATGAGCAATTTTCTAAATTGTTAATACTAATTTCGTATGTACCAGTAATATGAGAGGTAGATTAAATCTTATAAAAATGAAAAATGTTCTATTTTAATTTAAAACTAACATATGAGAATTATTATTCCAAAATAAAAATAATAAAAAAAAATAATAGCTATAAAATCAAAATACGAGTAATAGGAAAGTATACTTGACAATTTTATTATACCGATTAATAGTTATGAATCCGTCATTGATGGATACTAATGAAGTTATAAACAAAACAAAAAATCGTCAGCGTCAGGATTCATTTAATGGAAAATGTTAATGGAATTTAAATTAGATTAAACATACTGCATAACAATTTCGCTAAATACTCGGGATAAAAATTACTAATTCCTCTCTCATTATTTTTGTTGTAATGGTTGTAAATATGGTGTAATTGAGAACACAGGAATTGACACTAAACTCACAATTCATATATTTACGATTTTACTGAGTAAGGGGAGAAGAGTGTGTAGAGGGAGTAGAGAGTGTCACCAAGTGAAGAATGTATGAGGATGGTTGGTTGATAGCGTGATGAATGTAGTAGAATGGTGTAGATGTTGATTTTGCAAGTCGCTTCAAGAGTGATGTCACAATTTTGAACTCTTGCCAGTTCTAACAATGGTAGCTTAGCGAGGTGAACGTGGTTCAAGTTAAGGTCGACATAACGACTGATGTTTACTCTTTAAAGTAAAGTTTGGAGCCTAACTGTTGGCGACTAACCTTTTCAAGGAAGAATTTCTGACTGACCGTATAAGCCCTCAAGTTGGTCAGATTATATTCACATTCTCTTAAACGATAGAGACTGCTCCTAGGTGAGAGACTGGCTTTCATGGTTGAAGCCCATCCGCCAACAATGGCAGTCGGCGTGAAGAGAGTGTAATGCGTGGTTGCAGAGCGTGATGGTGTGGCCTTGATGAAGTTGCTAATGAATCTACTGAGCTTTTCTGTGATTATTGATCCCAACACAGTACTATGAATAAATCCAGTAGAGATGAGAACTTCTTTGTTTTCGATACATTACTAAAACTAATTATACGTAAAAGGAGAATTTGTGAAGAGCTTTCAGTTAATTCACCTACTACCTGTCAAGTTAAGTAATATTCACTTATATCCAGTAGAGATATTCAAAATATTCAACAACCTAATCTAAGCAAACCTAATATATAAATCTAGCTTATCCTACCCTAGCCAAGAATATAAGGTATATTATTAATAATAACGAACTTATCAAGTAAATCGTTTCATGTATACATTCTTGAGTATTAGGGAAGGAATTAGCTTAGCGATAGCGCGCTGGACTCCCACACGGAAGTTCGTGTCGAGTCGTGTTGCCCTTAGATATTCTCTTCCTAGGAGCCTCTATCTGGCTCAGTGCCAGATGATAGGCAGTGTTGTCTGTAATGAAAGAACAGTATCCGGAAGCCGTCAGAACACTGAGAAGGCTCCGGAGGGCCAATAGATCTTTCAGGTCGCAATCCACTATCCTCCAAAAAAAACTATATATATATATATATATAATACACATATAAAGTTTAATTGCTAAAATCTACCTTAACTACATATATCATTATTTACATGTCATGTTAGAATTATAATATTATTATATAATAAATATACCATAAAAGTTTAATATCATTTATTAATAGCATTAATATTATTTAATTAATTACAGTTTAATTCAAAAATGGTTTGGGTATGCTAATGCTAAATTAATAACTGGATAGAAATAATAGGTAGTTGATGTGGAAGATAATGAGATGGCCGACAGTTCCTTGCCAGTCTGTCAAGGAGGGGTACTTATTCATGGGGGGGAGGGAGGAGAAAGAATCTTAGCAATAAGGAGGAAGCTAAAAAAGCACCGTTGGGCAAGATGAAGTTGCAGCTACAAATTAAAAACTACAGTTACATTAGTTGAGATGTAGTTACAGTTACCAGCTACAAATGCGCTAAAAAAAAAAACTACTAATGTAGTTATAGTTGGTTTTGCAGTTTTATTTTTTCCAACTAAATTAGTTGTAGTTAACTAATTAATTGTAGTACTAAATTAGTTGTATAAAACTGTCAATCTATAACACCTGGCGAGGGGAGGGGGGCTTTAGCAATTATAACATTGCCGCGCAATAGATAAAAATTTTAAACAGTATCTATTAGATTCATGAGCAAAAGTAATGTTTTTTGCATAATCTGCATGGGAAATTATAACCAACGGAGATTGGAGGCTTGCATCGGCATTAGTAAGAACAAATTCCGGGGTTCTTACGGGTTTCTTCTCGAGGCATTGTTGACTCAGAGGACACCTGGTGAAGCTGGATTTGGAGAGTAATAGCAAATACAGATTCTGTGGGAAGCTGGAGGAAACTCTACATTTCCTAACGAACTGCAAGGCTGCTACCCAGAGAAGATTTAAGAACCTGGGTAGTTACAAGGAGGAGGAGGAGAATATACCCTCCCTAGAGCCTGTTATTAGGATTCCTTAGAGATTTTAAACCTGGTGAAGGTGTTGTAGACGGTGTTTCTATAGGTCATCTGTTTGGGATGCTGTGGGCAGCCTATGACACCCAGGAGGCATAACACAACAGAACGTAAAGATTGCACTACCCGGGAGCCTTTCAAAAATAAAAAAAATTTTTTTTAGCATATTTTCCTGTAAATGATAAGCTCCCAATTAAGTTGATTTTGTAAAGGGTTTTAAAAAGGTTATAGTTTGTATAAATAATACCGTTTGTACTTGCAAATAACTGTAAATAATAATGTGTTTTGACGCATACAAAACAAAGGAAAAAAGAAACATTTCAGTAAGTAAAAACTTTTGTTTAGTAAACGCATAACAATTCTATTCTGTCCTTTGGAGTGGGAGAGAAAATCAATGAACATCAACGTCAATATTTAATTTGTTAAAACTTTTTTCCCCCCCGCACAAATGCAATCGAACCTGAAATTAAAGCCAAGCCAGACTTGCAGCCGGCAATAGATGTCTCTTTGCGCTGGCGAAAGTTATGAGTTTTAGATATCTATCACGTGACGCCAAGATAACGCTATACAAAACAGTAATAAGGCCAGTAGTGACATATGCCAGCGAGACATGGGTATTGTCAAGAGGAAGCGCTAAACTGCAGGGAATATATGGGAGAGAAAGATTTTAAGGAAAATATTTGGCCCAAGAATTGAAAACGGATAGTGGCGTGCAAGAAAGAATGACGAGCTATACCAGCTGTTTAAAGCGCTAGATATCGTCACTCTTGTGAGAAAGTTTCGACTCCGATGGATAGGTCATGTAGAAAGAATGGACGGAGATAGACTGCCAAAAAAACTCCTTTATGGACGACCAGGCGGTGCCCGACGAAGAGGAAGGCCGCGCTTGCGGTGGATAGATAACGTCCAGGATGACCTATCAATGTTGGGAATCCGAAGATGGAGGGCAAAAGCCCAAGATAGAGATGGCTGGCACAAACTTGTGGATGAGGCCTGGGTCCGCTAGGACTGTTGAGCCGATGAAAAAAAAAAAAAAAAAAAAAAAAAAACTTTTTTCCACATTGCAACCGCTAGTTGGTATTCGCAGTTGCAATTACTTAACTAGTAACTTTCAGTTAAAAATATAGTTAACTAATGTCCAATTCGGTAAGAGAAATTGCTCTGAAGAACCCATCTAGTATTAAGACAAACTGAGACTCTATTGGTTAACTACGACCGAAAAAAACCTTGGTGTCCATTAGTCTGAGCAAAAATATGCTACATTTGCTATCACGTTTACTCACTAACCATTGTAGATCAGAAATTCAGATTCAGGTACGTTATAGCGCTTTAAAGGGACTTTAATGCATCTTTTGACCGATTGAGACGTTAATATCTAAAAACAAACGTTTAAAAATGGATGTTCAAGAAGGAGATACCCTTCCTAGTAACTTTCCAAATCGTACAATTTATTAAAGAAAGAAACTGAGAATTGAATCCTAGTAGGAAAATTATTTCTATGGATGATCATATTTTGGTTCGCAATTATTACGGAATTCTTTTGGTGGAAACTCGTAAATACGACCACCAATTTAACAAAAAAAAGAAAAATGAACATTTTATTTCAGGGAAAAAGTGAAATTTCAGTATAATACATGTATTCTGTAGTTGTAATGAAAGTGAATAATATTGTGTTAATACATATTAATATACGTAATAATGGGCTGAATGGAGTCTTCACACTATAATATGGTAAACAAGATAGTGGTTGGTGATATTAAGAGGCGTAAAGAAATTATTCATTTTAAATTATTGGCAGGGATAAATTATGTTAACAAGAGAAAATAATCGCCCGAAGCGAAAAAGGATCATTTTTGTTCTTTAAACTACATATCTCAACACCTTCACTTAAAGTATTAAAAAAGGTAAAAAAATTTAAAAAAAATAAAGGAGAAAAATTTACATATATCTGACCAGTTTATAGTATCATTACTAGCTAATCAAAAGTGTTTAAAGGTGCTTTTTTTCAATGGCCTTGTTGTGGTGGTACTTTTAGGCTTGAGGCCGACTACTTTTATCTGCTTGCTACAAGTATATTATAATAATAGGGATATTATTTGGACTGATTAGAAGCCAATGTTATTTTATTCTTGTGCAATAAGGAAATTAGTGGCTAGCTACCAGTTCAGTATTATTATACATAATAAGGCAATCTCAGTACTAATTTATTAACTAAATATGGTTTGAAATATGGTTATTATATTACTTTTACCAATTTTTATTTTATTTTATATACCTATATATAAATTTACTTTCTCTTACTCCCTGTTGATCATGCCAAATTTTGGAAATTGAGTGTTCACCGGAAGTACTCGCGTACATGATTTGAGGACTACTGATATAATGGGGTTAATGAAGGAGAGATATGGTCTGGTTTGAATGAACAAACAAAATATGGTTAACACTGTATAATATAAGAAGGACTGCCTGGACTTTACACTTACAATGGTAGATTATGGTAGAGTGGTAAAGAGTAATGACACGTTGTGACTGCGAGTGACCTCAGTTGTATGAACTGCCTTCTATATCTTCCCCCCGTCGCTGTATTTATATAGTTTCTCCCACTCTAGTCCGAGAGAGTGGTCCTGTCATTTTTGCTCTCTTTCTCTACTATGGATCATCTCTTTGGATCCTATTACATCATCCCGTTTCCTGAAGAAATTTTTCATATGTGAAAAATCTGAGCGTGCTGGTGATTGTATGTTTGTAACACATCTGGTTTGGCTAGGAGTTTGTTGCAGCTAGCCTGGGTTGTTGAAACTAGCTAAGTTGATGAAGACTAGCTTTTGATGCAGAAAGCTAATGTTGATACTGTTGCGAGCGGCTAGCACTGATGATGAAAACTAGCGTATGCTGTAGCAGCTAGTGATAGCCTTGATGAGAGCTAGCGATGGTGATGTTGCAAGCTAGCTACTGATGTTGAAGCTAGCGATAATTATGTCTTCTTGTGTCATCATAAGGAACGAAGGAGAGAGAGGAAGAGAATGACTTTATGAGTCTGTAATCCATGGCAGTAATTAAAAAAAAAAATATATATACAGACCATGAAAAATTTACATAAGTCAAGTATTACAATAAATGCATAATGAAAATTGTCTTTGTCCCCTAGTTGGCATTCCATTTTGCAACGCATGTGACATGAATGTTTCGATCAAAATTTTGCGATTTTCTCGAAAATGGTTCCAATGATTTTCTTCAAATGTCGATTACTATCTACAAAAATGAATCCCTATCACTTTTATATCAAAAATTTTCCCATAAAAATTGATTGTTTATGGGTTCCTGGAGAAAAAGTAATGTTAGGTTTCTCTATAAAGTACTACTTCAATATAATATATGGTTGTACTATTTCTAAATTTAATATACATTAGAAACATTGCTATTATTACAAATTTGAAAAAATCGGTTAACCGGAAGTGCACTTTACTAAATAGGTTTTAGAGTGGTTTAAAATTTTCTCGAAATTGTCTATAATGATTTCCTTTAAATTTGGTTGCCTAACTGCAAAAATATAAACATATCACTTTTCTTTGAAACATTGTTCCAAAAAAAAGTTTATTTTTGATAGTTGTGCGGAATTTGTGCCATTAAATTTCAAATATAATTGGTTCAGTGATTTTTGGTATGCTCTATTGGGCCACAATGAAGTCACATCTCTGCCTGCAAGATTAGTAGGTAGGTACTCCCCCCCCCCGCTACATGTTAGGGCAAATATGTAAAATTTGATTTAAAGAAAGTTTGTCTTGTTATAATATAATTGTTCTAATGACCAGGAGTAAGAGAAGTTGTGTGAGTGTCATACAAGATTGTTTTGTAAACCTTAGTTGTTGGCTAACCTATTCAATTTATCAAAATAATGTTTACACTTTGATATTCCAGTACAAATAATTTTCTCTTATTTTTTTAAAAAAAGGAAAAAGCTGCATCAAGTACAATTTCAAAATATTTTAAAATGTATAAAAAGTAAAATAATGCCTACATAAAAAGTCAAAAACCTGCAGGTGTTTTGGATGGAGAGTGAAAACAACAGACCTTCACTATTTTACATAAATATCAACGCTCAACTAGTAAGCAGAATGTGAGATAACTACTGAGTGACCCACGTCTGCATCCAATGAGACTATGACCTACAATGTTCAGAATAAAATACATACATTCTCACACATACTCATACATATAATAATACAATCATCGTCATATCAACATCATCACCACTGCCAAACACTGCACTTCTCCCGTCTAAGGTATGTGAAAAGGTTTACATATTCTAGCTGAAAATTGATATTTCGTACCAAATTTGCAACTTTCGTACCAAATATAATTTTTTATATAATCTTGTTACAAAATTTTCGAGAAAAATCTATCACTCAAAATTGCTACTATTTGCTGAATAGTTTTTTGTTTTTTTTTTCAGTTTTTCGTGATTTTTCTCGAATACGGTTTTAACTAACTAACTAACTTCGTATCCCTATCCCTTTTATTGGCAACAAAACAATAGTATTAAGCTTATTCTCTAAAGTACACTTCTCAGATAAGCATAGCCATTATAAATTCTTCATATAATAGTATACATTAGCAAAATCCGCCCCAATAAATGGGAAAATATTGTGTTTGAAATCGAAAAAAAATTCAAAAATCTGGAAGAAAAGTGAAACACTCTCACACGACATTCTTCTGTTCCAATTAACACAATTAAAAACATGACAATCTTTAAACTAGATATTTTTTTTTTTTTTTAGTTCTAACATATATAAGAATGTTGGGAATGTTACCAAGGAACCCTTGGAAGGTATTCAATTAAATATAGTTACCTGTAGACCAGAAAAAGCGCCAATAACATTGAAGAAATTCGACATTTGAAATTTTAAGCCACAAATTCCGCAGACACCTAAAAAACACTTCTTTTCTAAAGAAAGTGATAGATTTATATTGGTGCAGTTAGAATTAGAATTAAAATGAAGGGGGCGCTCAAACCCAGGGACTGCAGCCAACCCCACATTGAGGCTTATTGTGCCAACCCCACATTACCTAGTAGAGGAATCCTCCCCTTTTCATGAGTCCCCACCAGTTCTTCTTGCAGTACGATTTCCTCCGGCCTCAACGTGCCGAAGATCTCGTACCGCAATCAACCGATTGCGACGCAATCAAACAACAGGTGAGTTTCAAGGAAACTGTGCGGTCTCCTTCTCCTCCTGACACAGTCTATACAAGGGCTCCGAATCAACCAATCTCACCTTGTGCAGATGTTTCTTGAATCTACCATGCCTAGTAAACAGGCCCGTTATCAGAGAAATCTGATACCTGCTTAAACCCAGGGTCTCTCTAGTTCTTCTTCTACACAGCTCTGGCATGACCATTTTGCAGTGTTTTGCCCCAGTTCTTAGCCTCCAGTGACGATTATGTTCTCGCCGAGTCCATTCTCTCAGAGACGCCTCGCCATACTTTTGGCTATTCCCAGGAACAGAAAGGAGTATTCGCTCCATTTCCGGCCAGTTGGTCGGCTAGTTCATTACCTTTAATCCCCTTATGTCCCGGCACCCATATCGGCCGCACTTTGTTGTGCCGGGACAACTCCTCTAGGGAGTCCCTGAGTAGGGAAGAAGTGATTCTGAATGCCCTAAGTGCCTTCAGTGCAGCCTGGCTGTCCGAAAAGATGCATAGAGCCCATACGCAAGTTCTCCTCAGCACAGAACTTATTGCATATACTTCAGCCTGGAATACCGTGGAGTATCCACCGAGAGGCCTCGCAATGCGTACCTCCGGCTTAACTCCATATATGCCGGCTCTAGTTCCGCAAGCCATTTTGGACCCATCCGTAAACCAGAATCCCCCAGTATGGCCTCGTTTTTCCCAACTTTTAGCCCATTCTGATCGTGACGTTAATATCACTTGGAAGGGGAGCTCGAAGTGGAATGTTGGACAGCGCTCTTCCCCAGCCATCTCAAAGATACGTACGTATCTTGGTGCATTTAGTACGTATTATTCCAAGTTTCAAATAAAACGTAAAAAAAATTACTCAAAAATAAACTCAAGAACTTATTCTGTTAAATCGCATTTCCATTTGGAATTCTAGCCAATTCTTCTAATGTATATTAATATTATATGGGTGGTAGAACCGTGTATTTACTAAACTGCTAGTACTTTAAGGGAAACTTAACGCTACTGCCCTTCCACAAATACTCAAAAAGTCAATTTTCCTGGGCAAATGTTTCAAATAAGAGTGATTTACATATTTTTTTTTTTAATGTCTGCTTCTACTAGATAAGCCCCAAAATAGAGGAAGTTTATTTAGCATGTTCCACAACAGTAAACACGCATTAAATAACAATTAAACAAATTAAATATTTAATTAAATTAAATGACAATAAAATATTATATCAATGTAAGTTTAAACTCCTGAAAATAAGTTTTTAAGATTAGAATATTAAGTTTCGGAGGCCAGGAGACAGCAGGCCACAAAGAACTAATTTTCTTAATAATTTATAGCATACTTTTTCCCATAGTCTGCATATATATAACAAATCTTTATGTGATTGGATATTTACTCCATCAAAGGGGGCAAACTGGTGAATCGATTAGTTTGAACCGATGTAAATATTCTTTGAACTGTCCATGTTCAAAAATAAATTGAGTGTAGTGGAAGTTTCAGGGGTTTAAAATTAACAACTAAATACTATTGCTACTGCACTATAATTAATATATATATATATATACTTATGATTTTAAGGATTTGACTTATGAGATTAAGAGACAAGGAGATAAACTCAATGAGAGACTGAGAGATAGGCAAGTGCTGATGTGTAGACTGGATATTTGTGGTTGGCTGATTGCACGGAAGGTGTCTTCGCTTTTGAAGAAGGTGATAGAATGGGGCCTCCACTGTCCCTTTTTCGTTCAATTTAGACCCTTGTGATAGGGGAAAGTAGGACGGTCTTCATCCCCAACCCTTGGTTAGCTTTGTTTCCTTTTATAAGACCTTAGCGTTCCTTGCGGACAGCAGGGAACTAATGTGACTTGTGATATGCCATCACATGGATAAGTTTGTAATCAATTAATCTCTGTCTTCAACTGAAGGGAAATATTCGTTTGTTAACTTCTCCTGAAATCGTTCCGGGTATCAATCATATCCGTATAATATGTAAATAGCATAGAAAATTTAATGAAAATTGCCGTTTTCAAGAAAAACGCAAGAAAAAGCAAAAAAACATTCAGTAAAGTCGCACTCCAGTTGATGAAACCATGAAGGTTTCGAATGACTTGAAGTCAAATCGGAAGGTGATAACTTTTAGCCCATTCGCTAAATACAGTTTTCGTATTCAGTAGACCTAAAGAAACATGTATATCCTGTGGAAAATTTCAAAAATTTGGCTGAATTGCAATACTTCCTCCAACCAGGAAGTAAGAGAAGGTAATAGAACCAACATATAATCAATGAAATCGTATTTATAAGCAACAATATCTTTCCCTACTGACGTAAGTTTTCCCAAAAACATACTTTTCAAATCAAAATTCACTACATCAAAAATTTCAGCATCAATTATTGTTAAAAAAAAAAAAGGCTGCAATTAAGAAATTATTCAATATTCATCACAATGTAATAATTAATTACATACTTATAAACATGGTCTATTAATAGTTGAGCATATAAATAAATATTTATTCCCCGAAAAAATACAAGTTCAGTTGTATATATATTTACTAATTATCTCAATACAGTGAGTGACATTTCTAAGATTCAAATTAAGGTGATACAAGTATATGTCACTTGGAAACGTCACAGTTGGTACATAAATTACCTAGGGACTAGTTGAGACAACGATTCGTTGGTAACCCAACGGATTAAGTAGATAGTCTAAGTGAAATGTGTGTCTCCAACTTAAACCACTACTGGCACTGCTTGATTAACTCCGGCTAATTAAAGCGTGAATCTCTCATATGTAAGAAAATTAACAACTCTTTACGCAAATTTTGATTTTTTTTTTTTAAATATTTAAAAAAATAAATAGAACACCAAGTAACCCAGTCTCACTGAACAACCATTTTGCTATTAGGTTTAATATTTGGAAAATGTAATTTTAAAAGTGATAGACCATAATTAATAGATAGCTGGCAGAAAGATGGCTTACAACAGTCAATCATAATGGGTTATATTTTTAATATTAATAAAAAATGCATAAAAGGAAACACAGAATTCTTTTTTTATTGAATAACGGTCAGTTTTTTTTTTGTATACCCCTAAGTGAGTTTATTATTATTTAAGAAATAATTCAATCGCCAATTGGCGTTTGATATATACATATATATCAACAAATTAGATATTACATTTTTAGGCAATCATTTATTAAGAATTCATCAGAAAGAGTTTAAAAAAGGGGAAAAAAGTTAACCCTTTAAATAGCTTATTTTGCGGGCGTGTTATTTATCAGACTTTGACAGGGGAAACTGTTTTCTACCGTCTTCACTTTGTGTTTATTTTCTTGATATATTTATTCATGATAAACAGATGTTCGCTCATTATTTTCAAAGCAAGCTTTATTTAATATGGCCAACATCCTACTGTGGGCTCTAATATTACATTCGAAAGAAAAATAAATAAATAAATGGAAGCTGATAAATTAAATCTTATGTTTTTTCAATGATTTTTTTTTTGGCAAAAAATTTAACTAAAAATATAACTATTAACTAAAAATATAATTTGAACTCGTTTTTCAGTATACAAAGAAGACCAGCAACTCTTCAAGGTATTCGGGGAATGTTGAGGTTCTTTATTTTTTCTTTTGAATTTCTTTGAAAGGAATAACCCAAATAGTTGGTGGATTGTCGTCTTTAAAAATTTCAATTCCGCTTCCTAATGTTTCTTTCAAATTTTAATTTAATAATATACTCATATATGACGTAAAACCTGGGAACAAAATGAAATAATTTTAGAAAGAAGATGAAAACTAACAGATACAATTTTGTACGGTTACTGTTTTACTTTTCTTAAATATTTACAATGAAGGTGTTAAGGTGTCCTTCTTAATATTCCGCCATGTCCACTCAAATTGTTAAAAAAAAATCTGGTGTGAAAAACTTGCACAACTTTCTATTACACCAGTTTTCAAAATTGAAATTGGCAAATATTATAGTTAGTGTACCACGTTTAATGAAATTCGTCGGAGTTCGTTGAAATTCGCGAAAACATCAAAATAGTTCAGTAAAAGTTCACTTCTGGTTTACTAATTTTCTTGAAACTCGGAAATTTGGCCGTTATTTATTTCTAGTTAATTTTGTTTGGATGGAAGAATTGTATAATCAACTATGATAGCACTTTGGAAAAAATATAACCCCACCTCTCCCCTAAAAGCCCCCTAAATGACATTATCAGGAGAAATGTTACGCAAAAAGTTGTAGCTCTTTATATGTATAGTACCAATTCCTAATTTTAAGAAAATTGTTGGAGCTGTTTTCGTGAAAATACCAGAAAATGAAAAATACATTTCAGTAAAAACGCACTTCCGGTCGTCCGATTTCTTTCAAATTCGGAATGTCAAAAACATATTTAATTCTAATTAATATTATTCAGATGACAGAATTGTATGTAAACTGAAACAGCACTTTAGAGGAAAACCTAACCCCACCCCTCCTCCAAACTGCCCTTAAATGAATTTTCCCGGAGAAATGTTTCAAATAAAAGTTGTAGCGCTTTGTACTTGGTATGCAAAGTTTCAGGAAAATCGTAAAAAAAACAACTAGTAAACTGGTACTTCCAGTTGAGGAATATTGACAGATGACCCACTGTCGGATCCTATGGTGATACCTAATCGGAATATCAAGTTTGAACTTTCTACGATTTTTTGTTTTTGAGCTCTGCTGTTCACATACACACTCACACACACACACACACACATACAGACCATTTTCTAAAAACCACTTTTTTGGACTCAGGGGACTTCAAAACGGATATTTCCGGTGAAAACTCGGTATCGAAAATTTGGCACGATTACAATACTTGCTCTTACTAGGAGTAAGGGTAAGTAAAAAATTGAAAAAGTACGAGTATATTGTGATTTTAGGTAGTAACAAAA
This sequence comes from Triatoma infestans, assembly GCA_011037195.1. NCBI lineage: Eukaryota > Metazoa > Arthropoda > Insecta > Hemiptera > Reduviidae > Triatoma > Triatoma infestans. Next base: position 34,663 of record JAAEAF010002930.1, on the reverse strand, counting down.
ATGACGTTATTATTAAAGTCTGCTGGGTTCTAGAAGAACGACTCTGTCTCTAAGAGTATTTATATTACATATTGTTTGCAGTTTTAATGGTAAAATGAGAACACATGAACTGACATTTTATTCACAATTTATATTTTAACACTTTATTGCACAAAGAGAGAAGAGTATATGGAGTGTGGAGTGATCGGGTGAAGAGTGATGATGTAGAATTGTAGCGTTGACCGTTGTAAATTGTCTGAACAATGGTACTTGTATAGAACTCTTCTTTGTTCTAACGGTCGACTAGGTTGGTGAACCCTTCACGGTTGAGACTTGTTCACTTGTTAGAGTAAATTAGCGACTGATTGTTAAGCCCTCAGGTGGTCGACTTTTATTCAGTTTCTCTCCTGCCACAAGCTTCTAAGTGAGAGATATGCTGTCAAACTGAAGCTCATTCACCAGTACATTGTATGAAGGCGAGATGGAGGAGGTAATGCGTAGTTGAGTGCGCTTGGATTCAGTGGTTGCAGCTCGATGCTGCTGTTAATCCAACAATTTATTCCATTTTTTGTGAAGCGAATTTGCTGGCTATTGGTTCTGTTACACAGTCGTCTGTAAAAATGTTGCGGTGAGTGTTTGGTGGTGAGCCAAGGGTGCACTAAAGCCAAGAATCAACACCTACTATATCCTTCCGGCAACAATCTATCATAGGCCTATCTAAAGTGTGTAAGTCAGTCAGTGAATTATTGTTCGTGTTGTATACCTGCAGTGGAACGTGTTCTCTGAAAAAAAAAAAAAAATTCAGGCCTCTTACCAATGTGCAATAGATAGTCCGTGATCGCTTTCCACCGATCTTTTTACTTTTCTTAATCCCACTCTTTGTTGTTCATATTTTTTTTTTGCATAATGGTTTGTTTGGAAAACTATGAAGAGACTCATTGAGCTCTTGTAAAATAAAATCATTGAAATTAGGGAAATAATGATGTAGAATATAATTGCTATTATAACAAGCAATTCTAATGAACCCTTATCCATTCTTATTTCTTTACTTTTTCAGTAGGCTGCTTTAGGAGTTTTTTATTGAATTTAATGTTATATATATTTGCGATATATATAGTGCATTGCTCTTTTGAGAAGTCTATTGTTTTAATTAGGATTGCTGTAGAGGTACACTGCGAGATAAGCAGCTTATGTAAAGTATAGACCGTTTTCAGATGTTTATTGCGTGACAAGCATAAATTAATAAGCACTTGTCACATAAATATAAAAAGTAGGATTATTTTTTTATATATATAATAATTCTTCTTTTGTTTGAAGAATTTAATATATTTCTTCTCTCTCGTGTCTGCTACTAAAAATAATTGCCTATTTATATTTATATATATATAAATGTATTTATTCATCATTAATTTGATATTGAATACATTTTAAGTGGGTATTATTATCATTAATTTTTTTTAATTGTATAAGCGTCTTGAGATTTAGTTTATTGAACTTTCAAAATCCAATATGCCAATATTTTTCATATTTTAAATTTTAGGCCATGATGATGTACATGTATCCTAGAGAAGATCTTGTACGCGTTGGGAGTAACGTGATAGCCCTATAGAGTTGTTGCAGTCTAGGGCGTCATTCCTCTTAAGTATGGGGCATATTATTTCTGTCTTCCATTCCGCCAATAGAGCGATGGGCCGGTACCAGAGTGGCTTTATGAAGGGCAAGTCTACCTCCGGTCAGCTGTTTTTTTTGAGGCAAGTTCTGGAGAAGATGATAGAATTTAATTCTAATATCCATCTACCTTTTGTAGACTTTAAGGCAGCCTATGACAGCGTATGCCGAGAAAAGCTTTACAAAGCAATGGAAAGGCTTGGAGCCCCGCCGAAATTAATAAGATTGGTCAGGGCTACTATGGTAGCCACCATAGTCACACCAGATGGTGTGTGAGGGTGCAAGGAGATTTATCAAGCAATTTCTAGTGCGATCGAGGTCTGAGACAAGGGGACACGCAGCCTGCACTCTGTTTAACCTAGCCGTGGAAAATGCGGTTAGAGAACACAACAGGCACACTATATACAAAAAGCGTGCAAATCTTAGCCTACACTGATGATTTATTGAAAGATCCTTGACAGCTTTGAAAGACGCATTTACCTCGCTAGACGCAGCAGCAATGAAGATGAGACTTGAGATCAACCAAGAAAAAACTAAGTACATGACTACCGACAACCGGGAGACTGGCCCAGCCATTCAAGTCGGTAGTTAAACTTCGAAAAAGTAAAAGCGTTTAAACATTTAGGATCAGTGGTAGCGGCAGATAATGACATACACCAGGAGATAACGCAGAGGCTATAGCGGCGAATAAGTGCTACTATGGACTCCTGAACTGTATGAAGAGCGTTTGCTACCGCGATCTACAAAGCTCCTTCTCTACAAAGTTCTCATACGACCTGTCCTGATATATGGGTCAGAAACACGGTCAATGACTAAAGCCATGGAGAGAAAACTATTAATTTTCGAGAGAAAAGTTCTCCGGAAGATATATGGACCTGTCAGAAAGAACAATGAGTGGAGAATAAGGCATAACCATGAGCTGGCCAGCTTATATAAAGAGCCGGATGTGCTAAAATGTATTCGCTTAGCAAGACTAAGATGGGCGGGCCATGTTTTACGAATGGATGAGACCTCACCCCACAAAGAAGCTCTTTAGCGTAGTACCAGCCGGTAAAAGGAAAGTGGGAAAACCAAAATTGAGATGGCTGGATGGTGTGAGTGGCGACGCCAGATCCTTGAGAATCAGGAATTGGTAGGTGGTCGCCCAGGATAGAGAGGAGTGGAGGGCGATTCTTGAGGATCCAGTAATGGATTGTTGAGTTCGGAATGATGATGATGATGTACAGATATGTATGATGGGTACGAAAAAACCATTTGCACTGCTGACAGAAAGAGCTCGGTCTCTCTGTTGTTACAAGTCCGTTGGGTAAGTTAAGCCCATGTAGCTGCGCATTTTAACTACTTCAGTAGTTGTGTATGTGTGTGTGTGTATGTGTGTGTATGTGTGTGTATCTGTGTGTGTTAATGTATATATGTATGTTAAGGTATCAGTAAAGAAAAAAAAGCCTAATTTTCAGGCTGGCTTGCTTCTTCCAAGAGTCGTGGAAGAAGGAGGAACCACCAACTTTTTTATATTTTTTTTAAACTAGTATAAATTTAGCAGTTACACGTGTTACTCGTACTGGGGATCTCCAATTTACATATCCATGCTCATAACCACTACACCAAACTCGTCCCAAGTTAAGGCTAAAGGTTAGGGTAAGTGAGTTCTTGCCACTTGGAGTATGAAAACTCTGAACCATTTTTATTACTTGACACATAAAATAATGTACAAGCAAATATCTTAATTGATTGTAGATGTCAGTATAAGTAAAGTATAGTATAGAAGATAATGCCCAATTTTTCCTGGCAGCCTTTCTGGGGTCAGGTGTCGTGGATCAGGGTGGATAGCAAACATACTTTTCGCTATTTCCTCATACTTACTCTATTTCCTCAATAGGTACCTGATGAGGAAGCGGCAAGAAGAGTATGGAAAATGCGGATTGGAAATCAGAAAAACAAAATCGGGGTATATGGTATGTGGGACACCGGGCAATCCGCTTCAGATAGATGAAGATTGGCAATTATTCAATCAGAATTCAGAGTTCATGCATCTTGGTGCATCGGCTTCTGTAGAAGGAACCTATGTATTGGATATAAAGAACAAAAAGGTTAAAGATAAGAATATTATCAGAACATTGGGCTCTGCGTTTTGGAGTCGTGATATTATAATGTTGGTGAAGAAGCAAATCTTCCACTCTTTTATGGAAGGTATGGCATTATACGTTTCAGAAACATGGACCGATACATCGTAAAAGAAAAACAGCTCTTAGCGTTGGAAATGAATATCTGGAGAGGAGCTGCTTGGTCTCAAGGCTGCAACATGTTCCTAATGATACTATTCGAAGACGAGTAGTGCTCATGAAAATGTACTATAAAGTGTTGAAACGCGCCGAATTCGATGGTACGGACAAGGTAATGGAATGGAAGAGTAGTCGAAAAAAATTATCTTATATCACCCTGAAGAAGAAAAAGAGAATGACCAAGAAAGAAATCGAAAATATTGGAGAAGACAGGGCTTCTTGGAGAGTAGGGATCAGGATATGTTAAATACTATAAAAACCCGAAGTAATAATAATAATAATTAATTAAATTCAAAGGCCGAGACCGGAAATCGAAACATAATTAAACAATACACCTCAGTTCTAGACCCGTCCCTCTAATCATTCCAGTCATAACTGTCTTTATATTTCAAGAATTTATAAAATCATTTTCTTAGTTAGAGTACCACTAGACATGGATTTTCATTGAATAGTCAATATCGGAAAAACCGAATAAACCGTGTTATTTTCTGTTACAAGAATAATAGGAAGTTGAATGTCTAACGAAAAAATAATGGTTAGATAAATTTACAATTTTATCTTATCCCTTTTGATTTATGTATTTATTTATTTTTGAGTGCAAATGGTTTTTTCGTACCCATCATACATACCTGTACATCATCATCATCATTCCGAACTCAACAATCCATTACTGGATCCTCAAGAATCGCCTGGCTAACTCAAGAATCGCCCTCCACTCCTCTCGTGGTCTCCTGGGCGACCACCTACCAATTCCTGATACTCAAGGATCTGGCGTCGCCACTCACACCATCGAGTGGAAAACAGGTATATTTTGTTCTTCCGGGAAGTGAAATCTTTCCGTATTTAAGCGATATCTGTTTCATGTTAAAGAAAAAATATATAAGTACCTAGTATTTTGTCGGGACAGCGGTATGATTTCGTGTTAACAGAATTTTCATGTTAAACGTTTCACTGTATTTCATTTATAATTCTGAGAAGAAAAATAAAACAAATATGTAATTATTTGATTCTGAGTTAATAAAATACAATATCTGCATTAACTACATTTATAGATAAAAGATTTATTTAGTGGTATAATTATAACTTTCAGTTATAAATCAATAAATAAAAGTAATTTTGGCAACAATACTGGACAACATTTTTCCCAGTTTAGATAAAAAAGAAACATTTTCCTCTCTCTAAGACAGAATAATTTCAGATTCATAATTTCAGTATAAGAGATACGATTCAGACGCAGATGGTCACAATCGGTAAATTTCCCACGAGGATTTACATTTAACTAAAGAAATTTTCAACCAAAGTAACGACTTGGTAAAGACGGATTAGAAGAAGATGTTTTAGGTACAGAAGTATTCTTCTTACCTTTGTGTCTCCCCAGATATATATATACCTTCCATCTTATTATGATGTCTTTTAGATTAAGTTATATTTAACTGAGAGAAATTCTATTTAATTTTTAAATAATACGAGTATGAAATATTCTTTTTTATAAAATAACAGAGCAAAGTAATCTAGATTTATTACTCTTTTAAATGAATTATGCTTCTTCTTTTTTTAATTTTTAATAACATAAATATTCAAAAGAAATTTTAATTCTAAAAGTAAGAAAATTTTACCATATGAAGGATAAAACATTGATAAACGGAAATACGTCGTAATAAAAATTGAGACAAGACATATATATTTTTTTTAAAAGAATTCATAAAAGCATAAAAGAAGGACTAGATAAAATAATTAAGATAATCAATACATTAATACTATATAGAACAATTCTTTCACCAGTTAAAAAAGCAATAAAATATTATTTAAAACCAACGAATACGAGCTTTGATGATAAGAAATAAACGATAATTATTGTTCAATGCACTTTCACTATTATTCGTCTGCAATTTGCAACTTTAAATTAACTTCTGAAAAAAGAAAATATGTATATAAATATATCAAATTAAATAAAGGTAAGTGTATTCATGAAGAGCATGCAAATGCTCATGTATTATCACTGTCTGGAAAAATCAACTCTAGGCGTCCTACAGCGTCACTAGTGACCCCTAGATGTAATACCCAGGAAATTAGCGTTTAGTCATAATCAAAAATGCATGCTATTTCTTAATCCTATTTACTATATGCTTCAAATAGATGTCTATAGCTGCAAGTGTTTCACTGTACCATCACAATACTGCTAAAAACAGCAACAAATAGTAATGCAATTTTCTGCTCTTTAATAGAATCAATATCCGAAGAATCAATATCCGAAGAATCAATCACAGAAACCAAAAAGAAATAAAATTTTGTTTCCATTTTTAGAAAATCGTTGTTAAGGAAAAAACATCACCCGAAAAGTTGACGCCTTTCTATGACCGCTTAGTTTTATTTCTATGACGATCGCTTTTCTACAAAAGGTTAAGCAGAACTAGCATGGTACAAAGTATCTAACCGTAAATTTAATGGCCTAAAACACGCTTTAGGCATTTAACATATCATCATCATCATAATCATAATCCCCATTTGTACCGCCTAGGCAGTGTTGGGAGCTTGTTTATAGAGGGCAATCCACTATTGGCGATCCTGGGCGAGTTCATTTCTTCTTTTCCAATCCATGTCTCTTTTTCTCATGGCCTCCTTAGCTCCTTCCTCCCATTTTAGTCTGGGCAATTCGACTAGGTTCCATGCGCAGTAGTTGTCCCAGCCATCTTAGCCTGTTTTGCTCAGTCTTTTCAATGGCTGGCTTGATATCAAGATTTGCCCTAATTGCGACATTGCGAACTCTGTCTCTCCTAGTTTTGCCTTCCACTTTCCTTAGATAACGCTTTCCTTGGATTTTCGACAGATGCTTGGTAGTCAGTGTCCACGACTCACTAGAGTATGTCAGAATAGGGAGGAACATCGATCTGTACACAGCCATTTTTGCACTCTTATTCACTTATCGACGGTTCAAGAAGCCTCTTCTGACAGCCTCGAACATCCTGCTTGCTGCTCGCACTCTCTCAGTGATATCGCTATCGAAGAAGTACCTGTAAATGAGCTCCAAGGTACTTAAAGGATTCCACTTTTTCAATTATTTCTCCATTTAACCTTATCACTCTCATTGCTCTTCCAGGCTTCTTTCCCATCTTCATCAGTTCGTCTTGTAATACTTTTAAATTTTTCTGAAGGTCTGTGTCACTTTCAGTTAGAACAACCAGATTCTTGCAAACGCAATAATTGACAGGATAACTTGTCTAAGGCTTAGTTGTCCGAGGTGATATTTTTTCCTTTGTCCTTTTGCCTTTTTAATGGCTGTGTCTAGGATTAAAATGAACAAAAGTGGCCTTAAACTACATCCTTGACGAATTCCTACCGAGGTTTAAAATTCTAGCGAGATGTTATTAGCAAATCGTACAATATTCCTTGTTTTCTAGTACAAACTTTTCACTGCTAATATGTGGCCTCCATCCACGCCATTTTCTCTTAGAGCCTTATATATATGTTCTTTCCTTACTCTGTTAAACTCTTTGACAAGGTCAACGTAGCAGATCGATAGCTCCTTTCCTTTTTCGATTGCTTTTTCAAAGATCTGTCTCATTTTAAATATAAGGTCTTGTGTACTTCGATTGTTGCGAAATCCATACTGCCCTTCTCGAGCGTTTGTTCTACTTTTCTCCTAATTCGCTTTTCAATGACTTTCGCATAAAGCTTGCTCGGTACACTCAAGAAAGATATTCCTCGGTGGTTATTACAGTTTCTATTGTACCCATCTTTACAAATTGGGACTATCGTCGCCACTTCTCAATCCTGTGGGATTTTCTTCTGTTTCCATAATTTTTAACATATAATTTATTAAAAAAATAATTGGTAGATCAAAATTTGTGAATATAAAAAAGTGAAGTTTTCTTTTTTATTTAGTAAATAAAAGTGCTGGATATTGTTATCTTATAGTTTTTATGTGAAATATATCTGAAATTTTAAATACTGGCATAAAATAATTTATAAAGAATATATAATCAATAAAAATTTAATCGTATTTAAATAAATTATTTATTTCTTTATTATACCTAATTAGTAGTCAACAAAAACAATCTAAATATACAATCAATAATCTAAATAAATAATAGAAAATATAACAAACAAACAAAACAAAAAAAATCAACTACTTCATAAAAAAAAAAATACAAGTACATAAATAAATGCATATACCTATATCTGTGTGCAGTAAAGGTGTTTAACCAACTAGAGTTGTGCATAATTAAGCCTTAGTTGTGAAAGTGGCTATGAGTTGCCTTTTGATAAATCAATTTTACACGTCGGAACTTTTGTAATTTATGTAAAATTCTTGCCTAAGGCCAGTTTGGAGAGACCCGTGGCTGAGTCTAATTTATCATCGTAGATTTTAACACCCGTGATAATTGCCCATATATAAATTAAATAATACGTATAGTAAAAGAAAAAAATTATTTTTCGAAATAATTCTTTTATTAATTTTATAGATATTTTTCTTGTTTTAAAATATAAAAATCTGGTTTTTCACGAATTTCTCTTACTGCAATTTACATTATTATAATTGACAAACTTTCTCTCTTAAAATATTTTTTATTAAATGTTTGGTAATCGAATGGTAGTAATTCAGTATTTCAGCAAACACTATTTAATAATAATAATAATAAAAAAGTTTAATTTATTGTCAAATACATACATATTTACAAAGTGTTTTTTAGAGTACCAAGATACAAAATCTTTTCCTCTTTCTTTATGATTTTCTCTTGACTATTTTTATTTAGAAAATAGATTTGTTGGGAAAAATGACAAATAAAAAACCCAACTGTAACACAAACCTATTACTATTGTGGTGAAATAATTATATGTCTTACTCTTTTATGTTTATAGCTGCTCCTAGTGTTGTAACTGCCTATATTTTTAATTAATGTACTGTCATTAATTGAAGCATTTGCAAAGAAAAAAATGCTATGATAAATTTCTCGCAGTATAACTTTGATGTACTCTACCCCCGTTTTCTTATGTAATTTTCTAATTGGGGTGTATCTAGGAGCATCAATGGCAAACCTTAAAAACTTATTTTGCATGCTCTGCAATTTCCTTAGGTTGGTTTCACTCGTTATACAACCAATATGGAGCAGCATAAGTGAGTACAGGTCTCACTAGCATCTTGTATATCAATATTTTGTTGCTAACACTCAGCGTGGAGTTTCTGTTTGTAAGGGTGTTGTGAGGAGATGTTGGTTGTTGATGATGATAGATAAACACCTTAAGATTTGGTTTAAGATATATAATTGATATGTGTATATATATAACTGACTGCCAGGGACTTTACACTTTAGAATTTAGAACTGAACTGAACTGACAGACTGACGTGGCTAAAATGATATGTACGGAGTGTGAATCAACAGAATGATGTCTGATGTGTAAGACTGAATTGAACAGAATGATCCTTGACTGTTTCTCTCTCTCATATATATATCCACTGGCCGAACCTCTCCTCTCTGTGCGAGAGGGGCTGTTTCTCTCCGCTAGAGTGGATGAGTGGTGGGGGTTCACTACCCCTACACTGTTTAAGCGTGGAAAGAGTTGAACTGTAAGCCTCTTACATTTCTGTGCATTAATACGTGGAGTAAAAAAGTTAATGATGTGTCCAGTGTGACCCCCCAATTACCTGACACTGGGAGTCCATTCTATTGCATTGTGTCACTGGGAGTCCATTCTATTGCATTGTGTCACTGGGAGTCCATTCTATTGCATTGTGCCACTGGGAGTCCATTCTATTGCATTGTGTCACTGGGAGTCCATTCTATTGCATTGTGTCACTGGGAGTCCATTCTATTGCATTGTGTTTGTTGCTATTATTTGTTGGTGTAGATTTGGTCTTCTTTTGGTAAACAGGATTGCTTGTGTTTTTTTTTCTATGTTTATTTTAATTTTCCATTTGTGGAAGTATTTTAAAATTTTATGGCAGTTTTGAGTCAGTCTGTTTATAATTGTGTCCGTTCGCCATGACAACACTTCGGAGCCGTGTCATCAGCAAACAGGGACACCACTACATTATCTTTTACTAGCAGCAGACACTATTACAAATCTGCCTCATTGTATAAAAAAAGTAATAACATAATCTAACTAATGTGTACACAAGATTAACATATATGTTCCACTTTTATAAGGCAATAGTAATATCTATATGTAAATAAGAAACTGTGTAAGTAAAACAAGTAACAATTATGTTATCTAATTAATTATTTGTATGAATTAATTAAAACAATATGATTATGGTTAATAAAAGTATGTTTGTATGAATGGATTTAGATTTATTTATTACGGTTATTAATTGCACTAGGCTATTTGTAAATAATCATAAATAGTATGTATATACTTGCCGCATTCAGTTAAATATATATTTGGTTAAGAATAAATAGGTGCTAGGAATATCAGATATCCAGCACACATTATGAATTAGTCTTGTTAGGTTTTTAGAGTTAATTGTGCGAATGAATTTATTGGTAAGAATATATCAGGTTAGATTCGTAAATGTGTCGAGATACTAATCAGTCAATTCTATGGCTTATATAAAAAAAAAAAAAATTAAGAATGCATTAATGTTATTCCAAACCTTAAAATTTATTTGGTGGATATACTCTAATTTCTTTCAGTCTCTAAGAGATTAATTTTGTGGAATAATTATCATAATATTCAATTGTGATGGAAAAAGAAGTTTTAGAAGGTGCCATTATATAACTTATAAAAGAAACGGATATGTCATCTGGGGACATTTATTGTAAATATAATAAAGTTCGTTTCACTTTTCAATAACACTTGTTGATTGAAATAGAATGAATGAATGAATAAAATCGAATGAATGAGGATGGTAATCTTATAATGAATGAAACATGTTAGAGCTTGCCTTTAACTAATCAAAGTTCTGTATCATGTGAAGTAGAGACATGTGTAAAATCTTAATATTTTTTACTTTTATCAACTCAGTGTATCTTAATTCTGGATAGTTATAGTACCAACCCTCAAATTATCAAAATCATCAACATGTTTATATTAGTACTATAGTAAGGAAATGTGAAAAACAAGTTGATTATTACATGTTATTAGATTTTAAAGATTTAAATATCTTATTTTATGTTATATTAAAGACAACTAAAACAGTAGAAAAATAAGAGAAAGTAAAAATACGTTTAAATAAGGAAAATTTGCAAATTCAGATAGTAATAATTAGCAAGAAAAACTCGTGTATTTTTTCAAACATCTGATTATTTTACAAAATTATTTTGTGATTACTATAATTGGATCTTGTTTAATACCACAGGGTCATTCAATAAGAAACGAGACAAATCGCTGTAGCTCAGAAACGGTTTGTTTAATCAATACAATAGTTTCAGTGCGTCAACTTGGCATCCTTTGTTCTTAGTTTCTCATCAGCTGTTCGAGAGTATTTGGTAAGCATAACCACAAATTCTCCTCGGAAGAACAACCATCAGTGATTAGATTTTGAGTTGCAGAAGGGATCAAAGGAAGTGAAATACACGAAAGAATGTTGGAAAGTGTACGGGAATAATTGTTTGAACCGTTCGAACGTTTACTAATGGGTAGAACAGATTAATGGTGGCCATGTAAGCGTCTGGGATGAGCAACGTAGTGGAGGACCGGTTGAAGTTGCGGTTGAACTTTCTCCCTCGAATCACGCATTAACGCGTTAATTCAGGTCAAAAGGCGTATTGTGACTATCTAGAAGATCAACGAACTATCAGCCAGTATTACAGTGATATGCTCACAAACAAAGTAAAGCCTGCATTCGAACAAAACGTCGTGGACTTTTGACTCATTGATTTTGCTTCATAACAACGCGCGCCCAGAAACGGCACATTTAACTCAAGAAACACTTCACAAAGAGGGGTAGGAAATCCTTCCACAGCCCCCCTACAGCCCCTATCACGCCCCATCGCACTTCCAATTGTTTGTGCCCCTTAAAGAGGCTCTACGTGGGAAACATTTTCAATCCAAAATAGTGTTGAGCTGATAGCTGAAGAAGTGCACGCGAGTGTTGGAACTGAGCATAACATTATGTAGAATAAGGTGCAGTACAAGAAAACTTGTGCGAGATAGGTTCCAAGACAACTTACGGACGCCCACAAAGAAACCGGGTTTCAAGCAGTCAACAGTTGAAAGAACAATGTTTAATTGCAAAAGAATTATTTAGTAATATGTGATGAAACATGGATGCACCATTTTGAGCCGGTGTCTAAGCGACAAAGACTTGAGTGGAAACATACGGGTTCTTCCAGTCGAAAGAAATTCAAGATCTAGCCGTCAGCAGGTAAAGTCAAGCTAACAGTATTCTGGAATTCGCAGGGGCCTATCTATTGTGACTATCTAGAAGATCAACGAACTATCAGCCAGTATTACAGTGATATGCTCACAAACAAAGTAAAGCCTGCATTCGAACAAAACGTCGTGGACTCTTGACTCATTGATTTTGCTTCATAACAACGCCCGCCCAGAAACGGCACATTTAACTCAAGAAACACTTCACAAAGAGGGGTAGGAAATCCTTCCACAGCCCCCCTATAGCCCCTATCTCGCCCCATCGCACTTCCAATTGTTTGTGCCCCTTAAAGAGGCTCTACGTGGGAAACATTTTCAATCCAATGAAGAAATCAGGTGCAAAAGTGGCTTTGAGATCAACCTAAAGAATTTTATGCAAGAGGCATACATAAATTAGAAGAACGATGAGACAAATGTATAAACGTTGCTGGGGACTATGCTGAAAAGTATCCAAACTTTTGTATTGATGAAATAAATCGTATTTGAGCTACAGCGATTTGTTTCGTTACTTATTGAATGCCCTCGCATTCCGTTATATTATTTTCTATTTACGACTATTGGCCATGTAGTTTTAGCAATGAGCATGTCGTATAGGTGTATTTTTTTAATCATTATTCTTACAACGGAAAATACCTACCTACCACAACATTCTCAACACACGTAGGCAGTAAATTGAGCGTTATTACTACGTGTAAGTATTCATAAATTATCAATAGGTTAATAACATCACAAACATTGCTTTGGTCTTAATATTTGTAATTTTTCATATCTTATTTAATAATGATTTTTTTTTGTGGGGGGAGGGTTTTGTTTAGAGGAGGGTTGTTTTTTGGGGGGAGGATTGTTGAATTAATAATATTATAAAAAAATCTGTAAGAGATTTCTGTTGACCTTGTTTATTAAAAATTTATTTTTGATACATGGTGTAGGTCTGCTGGCTAGAGCGATTCGATTTTGCCATATGTTTCGGCACCGGATGTGTGCCTTCTTCAGTGGCTTGTTATTTAAATGTTGCCATATAAAAGTACATACTTAATAATGAAAATAATATACCCTTGCTGAACACTTGAAACCGTCTTTACCTGTTTATATTTTTGTGAATAGGTTATAGTCTGTGACTGTTGTTATGTTTGAACTGTGGGGAAGTGGCTGTTGTATTTGAATATGTCTTCAAACTGACATCCACCGAATACATGAATGAAGCAATACATCAAGCTCAAGAAATCTTTAACAAAAATGGATACCCGCAAATACTTATCAACAAAATCAGACAAAAACAATCGACCAAAACATGACATCAAAAACAGAAAATATGGAATTCTAAGTAGTACTACAACTCCATATTCTCATCCATACCTTACATAATAGAACTTTTTGAAATAATAAATAAATCCCTTAAACAACTCAATAACATCACTTCTCCACACAAAGCAGCCAAAGAAAGACAATATACACCAAAATTAAAGTCAACACCCCATATAACAAACAAACCAATTAGTATATAAAAACTCAACTGCAACAACTGCCCAGCCACATATACTGAACAAACTCACAACACTTAGAAAAAAAACCGGATGAAACAACACCAGAGGGACAAAAACAACAAAAAACAAAATACTGCCATTTTAAATCACGCTTCAATGGTCAACCACACTTTTCAACACTAAACAGTCCTAAAATCATAAAGTAATATATCAGATTTGGCAAGGTCAGAAACAAATGGAATTTTTAAATGATTATGGATAATTAGATAACTGACATAAAAGGATGCGTTTACGATATGGCGGAGGATCTTAGACTGTAGGATTTGTATTTTGTTAATGTTAGATCGTTTAGCAATTTCTTAAAGTTCATATCAGAAAGTCCAGGTGCAAAAAGAGATAGATATAGTCGTCTTTTATTGTAAAGTGTTAGTTTTGAGCGTTGGTTAAGTGGTCTCTTTTGGAATTTGTATCTTCTATTTAGTACAATACGTTTAAGTCTTTTGTGGGATTCTATCTAAGTAAGTCGCTTGTCTAGGTACAGTCCGCAAATGATCGGCTGTGGGAATAGGTGAGCTTATAAGTAAGACAGGAGTTTTTTTCTTTAGTGTGAAGTCTATGATTTATGGGTTGATTTTCCTATACTAATTAGCATCATTATTAAAAAAAATCATTTTAATTACTCTTCAAAACATGCTACTTATTGTACACCAGTAATTAATTTCTAATTATAATTTGCACACATCCCTTTTTATTATTAAACACGTACACATACACTGGTTATAACCTCCCGCATACGATCAACAAGTGTAGTGCGTGACAGAAACATAAAGCTGAAGTCAACGTTCTACACGAACCTTAATCGGACAATGAATGAGAATCCGATATCGGCCACAAACAACAAAAATAAGCACGCTGTTCCGAAAGAAATAAATTTGTTTTTGCTATGTGTTATAAACTTTATTTATATATATGTATATTAATGATAATCATCAGATTGGCAGAACAACTGGAATGATTATCATTAATTATTTAAAAGGTTACAGGGCAAATGGCGTTTTAAGCGTCTCTGGTGGCTTCTGGGGAGAGAGAGGGAGTGTGAGTCGAGCTAAATTGAGCTGAAGGATTTTTTAATGTATTTGAGATGTTTAAAAGTGAAAACTGTTGGTGAAATGATTTTTGACAGAGTGGAATAATGACATCTATGATCATGTTCAGGAATAGTGGGAAATACCAGAAACTATGTGAGGAGTTGGAGGCAAACCCGATTCTAGATCTGCCTTCGGTTATAATGACTCCTAGATACGACTTCCAAAAACCCTTCAAAGTCGATATCAGACAGAGGGGCATGGAAGAACGGGCCGCCAATTTCAGGCGAATCTATGTGGTACACGTACGGGTGTAAGATGGGAGAAAGAGTGGGAGCCGACGTGAACGGGGCTCATCCGAGATGTAATATCTCGATGAGCCTGGGAAGACTAGCTTCGGTCTTTCAGGCGGAGCTAGTTGCAATTCTTACCTGCGCCGCCGAAATAAGAAGACGCGGAGTGCATAACTCCAGAATCGTCATTTATTCGGATAGCCAGGCCGCCCTGCGGGCAACTGACTCATGGGAGATCAGCTCAAGGCTGGTGTGGGATTGCCTAGGTGCACCTGGGGATATTAGTAGCCATAATAAGGTCTTCCTGGTTTGGATACCTGGGCATACGGGTCACCGAGATAATGAGGCGGCAGATCGTTTGGCCCGGGAGGGTTTCATCGGAACACTTATAGGGCCGGAACCGTTCTGTGGTGTCTTCAAGATGCCTCAGGAGTGCATCCATCAGGAGGACATGGATGCACCACCGATCAAGGGAATGGTGGGCTAAAACCCCAGGCCAGAGGCAGGCGAAAACGTTTATTTATAGCTACTCGCCCAGGCTAACTGCAGAATTACTCCAACTAGGCCGGGTGGCCATAAGGATGGCAGTTGGCGTTCTCACTGGCCATTGCAGACTTAATAAGCACATGCATCGCATGGGCCTGGCAACGGATAGCCTGTGTAGGTTTTGTCAGGAAGAAGAGGAAACAGCACTGCACGTGCTATGTCAGTGCGAGGGGCTAGTATGGCTGAGGTACCGCCTCTTCGGAGAAGAAAAGCTGGTGCCTGCAAGCCAGCCTAGGGCCCCTCTATTAAGTCTATTAAGGCAGACAGGGCTCGAGAGGGTGCTCTGAGTAGGTGCTCTAATTGACCACTGGGGAGACCTTCCCAGACTCCACAGTTCGATGAAGGACAGGACGGGGGTAGGGTCTCCAACTTAGGGGTGCCACAATAGATCCAACGGGGGTCGCGGTGGCGCAGGCTGAAGAGCCAATCCCCCCAAAGAATCTAATCATGTTAAAGTTGGATACATAGAAGGAACAATTTGCTATAGGGCGAATGATTTGCGAGTGGATGGTTTATATTGGTTTCAGATTATAGAGCTTAAAAATAAGAATAACAATAAAAACTATACTTTACCATGTTTGATAGTTTATTACATAATCATTGTTTAAAATAATGCCAAGTGCGATATTTATATTGCATGAGAACTTTGTACACATAAATGTATGGATGTACAAATATTTGTGTAGGAGTAGTTGACGAAGATGAATAGTATACATATATAGTCCGGTTTTGATTAATACCACATAAGATGAAAGATAAACATATTCTATGTACATTACTGTGTGTATTAGTATGTTATGTAGTAGGTAATATTGTGGTACCATCTATATATCTCAACTCTCATATGTACCTACTTAACACACATCTCTATTCGTCCATTTATTCCAACCACATAAATTCTTACCTTTTCTTATTGCTGTTGTATGGAAAGTATTGCGATTTGTCAAATTTTTGAAATTAAAGGAAATACATGTTTTGAGTTTCTCTGAGAACGAAAAAAAGTGCTCTGAGAATGATCTGTAGGTATGCACGTACTAGACGAGGGGGAATGTGTGTTTTAGGGTGTTTTTGCTCCATAAAAATATTACATGAAAATCTTTAACATATTATTACAATTACATATCATAAAATATTCGAAATATTATAATACGAAAAATAATAATAATTTGTCTAATTAAAATTGAAACAACTTTAAAGAAACAAATATAATAATAATAATAACATAATAGTAATCATGACAATAATAATAATAACAATAATAGTAATCATGACAATAATAATAATAATAATAGTAATCATGACAATAATAATAACAATAATAGTAATCATGACAATAATAATAATTTTTTTTTTTTTTTTTTTTTTTTTCCCCGGCGAGTAAAATCCAGTGGATACCAGGTTGGCCCATCCTGGGGACGCACATCCACTGAAAAACCTCCCCGTCTCCTAGCTAAACCTTCCACGGAACCGTTTACCACATTACTTCGTGGAAGGCCTTCGCTATTAGCCCTTTAGGGCTTCCACATCTCTAGGCCAGAACTTTTATTTCTCCCTCTCAAGTGGCACGGGACACTTGCTGGTGAGGGTGTGTGCTCTCCACGTACTTTTTCTTCCTCAGGACGTCCTCAACAAACACAGCCACTGCTGCCCATCCACTCTCCTCGCGGAGCATTCTTTGAGTGACGTCCTCCGGGCTAAAATCGCTATTACTTCGGCCGCTCGTCTTCTTTCCGCCCCCCACCGGCTACAGGCAAAAAAGACATGGTAGGCATCCTCCTCCACACATTCCTCGCAGTGGGTACATTGAGGGTCTTCTGTCTTTCCGATCCTATGGAGATATTTTCGGAAGTACCCATGCCCCGTCAGGAACTGGGTGAGGTAATAGTTTACCTCCCCATGTTGCCTCTCGACCCACGGTTCGATATTTGGGATCAGCCTCGCTGTCCAGCGTCCCCGCTCATCTGCATCCCAGCGCTCCTGCCAAGCATCTATCGTCCGGGCACGTTCTTCGCGCCTTTTCCTGGCCTTTGGCAAGTCCTCCGCTTTCCGTAAGTACAGGCCCCTACGCTCGGCTGCCAGTAGGTCGATTGGAATGGTGCCCGCGACTACCATAACCGCTGGCTCAGACACCGTGCGGTAGGCGCACGCCACTCGCAAAGCGCCTCTACGCTGCACTCCTGCAATTCGGTTTCTATACTTCGCGAAGCGAAGTGCTTCAGCCCATACTTCCGCTCCATACAGCAGTACCGAATTCACCGCTGCCATCAGTAGCTTTCGCTTGTTCGGTTTTGGGCCATACGTGTTCGCCATGAGCCTCGCCAATCTGCTTGTCATGGCCGCCGCCTTGTCTGCTATATGAGCTATGTGGGGCCAGAAACTTAACTTAGTGTCTAACATGACCCCCAGATATCGGACTGCCGGCTTTGTACGGATCTCCACCTCACCCACCATAATTGGGACCTCTTTTGGTATCCGCTTGTGGCTGAGTGCTACTATTTCTGTTTTTTGGGTCGCAAGAGTAAGTCCCATGCTTCCCATTTCTCTCAGTACCCGTCGCATGACCATGTTAAGGTTCATCTGGACTGCCTCGTAAGTTCTAGCTGTGATTACAGCCGCGACATCGTCAGCATAGCACACAAGGTACGCTCCTTCTGGCATTTCCACTTTCAGGAGGCGATCATAGGATATGTTCCACAGGTCCGGTCCAAGTACTGAACCTTGCGCTGCTCCTGCTGTGAGTCTCCTAATCTGCTGCCCCTGCGAATCGCTGTAAAGAAGTCTGCGGTCGCTGAGATAGCTTCTCATTATCCTCATCAGGTATTCAGGGACATTAAAAGTATCCTGAAGCGCCGTTAGGAAGTCTGTCCACCTCGCAGAATTAAAAGCATTTCGGATATCGAGGGCGACCATGAGTACGATATCCCACGAATGGTGGTTACCGGCCTCTGCTCTTTCCAGTGCCCCCACTACCTCCGTAATAGCATCCACAGTGCTATGTCCTCGCCGAAAGCCATATTGCCTAGGCGAGAGGTCTCCGGCAATCTGGATGGCCCTATGCAGCCGCGGCTGGATGAGCTTCTCGAGCAGTTTACCTGCCGTGTCCAGCATGCACAATGGCCTGAAAGACGAAGGGGACGTCCTATCCCCCTTACATTTATCAATTAGTACAAGCCTTGCCAACTTCCAACGTGTACTAAAGACTCCTGCCGCCAAGCAATTATTGTACACAGCGAGGAGAAAATCTGGGCATTCATCAGCCACTGCCTTTAATACTTCAGCAGGTATACCATCTGGACCTGTGGCTCTACGGTTCCGCAGGCTGCGGGCAGCCATTCTCAACTCGTCCCGCGTGAACAACGGGATCTCTCCCGACTCCCGCTGGGCATCTGCCTCTCGTTCCTCATGTACAGGAAACAGCCCATCTATAATCCGGCTCATTTCTTCAGCGCTTAATCCGTTTACTGGGGGAAGCAGGCCAAATTTTTTCATTACGACTTTGTAGCCTCGTCCCCAGGGGTCTTGCTCTACTTCGTCACACAGTTTGTGCCAGCATGCCGCCTGGCTGTTTTTAATTGCTTGTCGAAGCCTCTTCTTTGCCATCCGCCGTTCTTCCGCTCTGATCTCAGCGTCAGCTCGATTGTTTGCACGCGCTCGCATAGACAATCGTCGGAGCCTAAGAGCTTCACGGCGTAACTGGGCGATCTCTTCGGTCCACCAGTATTGCCTCTTTTTATTATGGCGGGGGCGCTTCATTGGCATTGATACCTCACAGGCATCATGCAAGAGTTGCATAGCCTTCTCAACGATCATTTCAGCCTTTTCTTGTTCATAACCACACTCACATTCAGATAGAACTATGTCCTGCCCTGCTGTAACTACTGATATGAGCTGGGTTTTGTCGAGTTTCGATACGTTCCATCGTGGTGGGCAAACCCTTGAGCAGCGAGATGCATATGGCACTTCTGTTACATTAAAGATAATGTATTGGTGATCGCTGCCAGTGTACGACTCAGTCACCCTCCAGTCGCGAATGCGGGGGACAAGTCCTTCCGTAGCAAAGCTAACATGTGGTATTGTCTCCCCATATCCCGGTCTTCGGAACGTTGTGGTGTTCCCCGCATTAAGCACTTCAAGTCCGGCCCTAGCAGTCATTTCCATGATGCGACGCCCCCGAGAGTTTGGCTCAGTCATTCCCCACTCAATGGCACGTGCATTGAAGTCACCGGCAACAATAACATCTCCATCCATAGACCGCACAGAATCTTCCAGGCATTCCAGCTTGATTTGAAAATCTGCTATCGGTTCGTTTGGTGTGAAGTAACAACTAACATAAGTAAGATTGTTACTACTAATCCAAACGAAGCCGTTCCCACTTCCATGTTGTGTCACCTGGAATTTTCGTGGATTTGCCAGCCATATAGCTGCGGTGCCGGAGGTATCAGGGTACCAGGTCGGTCCCGCTGCATTCTGGTACTGTTCGCTGATCAATACTATATCTGCGTTTTCTTCCAGCCGGAGTTGGCTTAGTAGGTCACTAGCCAGTCTACTTCTGTTCAGATTTGCTTGCATAATGCGGATCATTTCCTGCGCGATTTTGCATTTTCTAGTGCCTCCCTGAAGGCGCTGCAGCTCCGTGTTCCTAGTACATGTTTGACAGATTCGCCAGTTTGGCCTTTATCTTTACAGAGTATGCAGACCGCCTCTTCTTTTGGGCAAGTAGCAGCCAAATGGCCCTCCTTTCCACATATATAACTTCGATCGGCTTTACTTCGACTCGGGGCCTTTACATTCTCCTGATCGGTGACCATAGCCTAGACACCTAAAGCATCGCACGACCGGCGTACGTAGACGCATGCGGCAGTTTACCCATCCTATTTTGATACGAGCGCGCGGTACGGCAAGCAGGTTCACTGCTGCAGCTACTTCTAATTTAACAATTGCCATCCTTACTTGCCTGTAATTGGCAGGCGTTAAAAATGCCTCTACTCCTCCTTTATAGGTGGGGATTAATGCTTTTACAGCTTCCACAACTTCCTCGCTTGTGGTAAATGAGTCCAAGTCCAGGATTTCCACTGAGGATTGCGGCACCAGCATTTTCACTGTCTTATTTTCTCCTACTGCCGTCTGAATGGATTGTGCAAAGGCCTTGGCTTGATCGCTAGCCCCATCCTCGTCCAGCTCAATAAGGACCTCTCCGTTTTTGGTTTTCCGTACACTGCGCACGTCAACAGTGGTTTCTTTAACCTTGCCGCGGATTTCTTTTAGAATATCTTCATATTTTTCTCCATCTGCGACCGGGATCAGTACCGCCCCTGTTCGAGCGCGCTTTTTCCGGATTCGTCGTCCCTTCTTTACATTCTCTTTTACACCTCTAGTTCCTGCAGGATCTTCTTTACCCTGCAGTTTCTCACTGTAGTTTAGCTCACTCGGAAAGATTCCAGTGGGAGTATCAGCCACATCAGTGGTAAGAGACTCCTCTTTCTTCTTCTTTTCTTTACGGTGCGCCTTTTCTTTTTGCTTCCGCTTATCCGTGGAGCGCCCTAGTAGAGGTTTTGCTTTATCCATGGAGGAGACAGGTAAAGATTCCGCATTTCCACCCAGCATTGCCAATGGTGTTCTTTCTTCTTCCTCAGTCGTCTCCCTATCACTCACAACTCTCCCTCTACTTCCAATCTTAATCCATCCTGTGTCTTCTTTTGCAGGCTCTTTTGGAGGCATCTCGGTGTTTGGTTTTCCCTGGTGACAATCTTTTAGTCTTTTGCAGTCACATTCTACACATTTCAGCTTTTCCCTATCATTCACCTCTTCCACTCTTCTCCAATTCGCTCTGATGTCAGACATAACATCCAGCGTCTCTTCCAACTCCAGCAGGCCATTCTTAATTTCCATGGAAATATTCTTCTGTTTTAAGGTAGCTGCCTTCATCTTCTTGATGATGTCACTACATTTCTTCATCATTTCTTCTTCGCTTTTCCTTAGCTTAGCAAAGTATTCGCTCCTTGGTGAAGCCCTATTACGGGCATCTTCATCGGGCTCCTCCCCCTCATCTGGGGTGGACCTAGCCACTCTATTTTCTTTTAATTCTAACAGCTTGCGCTCATTCTTCTCATTGCTGCTTTTGACTTTCGTGCTCTCTCCTGCTTTTTCTCGGCCAGATATTGTTGGCCCTGCAGTTGGCGGCGTTCTCCTAAGCAACGTGCTTTTTTGGAATGGACTTCCCGTTGACGTGCTGGTCCTATTCTGGGTGGAGCTCTTTGCGCCTCCAGGTTCCGGCATCATCTTTCCATGTCCATCTTGGTTTAAATCCCCCCCTTCCCCCATAGGTCGTTTATTGAAATCCATAGGGTATTTGATAGGGTATTTGCCCCCGATTCAGGCACAGAGTCGCGTTCTCGGACCACAGCCGAGGCAACAGCCAGCATCATGCCTCCCGCTATCTCTGCGCTCCATAGGGAAGACTCTCCCATCCAACCGTCCTTTCCCCTCTTTGAACTGCCAGCCGACCAGCCTAACAGTCGCCGAAGGTTCCGTAGGCCTTCAAAAGAGATCCTCCCTACACAACCTCCTGGTTGGCTGTACCAACCTAGGTGTTTCCCCTAGTTTAAGGTGTGTTACTCCTTAAACCTCAGTCCACCCGGGTCCAGCTGCAGCAAAGTGGCGTGTTGGATTCCGCATTCCGCAGAATACGTTCACCTCAACCACCAGCATACAACTTTTACCGGGTCCCCGTTTCGCCTATGCGGAGAGAGACATAGGCGCTCCTCTGCCAAGTACGGGTGGAGAACCTGTTTGTACCATGCTACCATAGTACGGCAGTAACTGACGCAGTTGCGGGTTCAGCTATGTAACTAGGCACGCATAGCCTACTTCCTGGGGCGCTGCCGATGGCCTGCAGCCAGCCAGGTTGCCGCAACCACTTACAGTAAAGGGAAAGAGGGAACTGGAGGGAAGAGAAAGGAAGTGGAAGAGAAGGAGGGCGGGAGAAATGATGATTGGGACAGGGGATTCGGGCACAGGAGGGAAATCAAGGTAAGGTCAACGGACAGTTGCCCCTTTAGTCGCCTCGTACGACAAGCGGAAGACACTGTGGTCCTATTCTAACCCCGGAACCACAGGGGGAAATAATAATAATAATAATACATTAATAATAATAAAAGAATAAAATAATAATAATAATAATAATAATAATAATATAATAATAATAATAATAATAATAATAATAATAATAATAAATAATAATAATAATAATAATAATAATAAAATAATAATAATAATAATATAATAATAATAAAATAATAATATAATATAATAATAATAATAATAATAATAATAATAATAATATAAATAAACTAATAATAATATATAATAATAAAAGATGACGGGAGTGCCTCAGGGGTCTGTTTTGAGTTGCTGGCTATTTCTCATAGCAATTAATGGTATAGCTGACAATCTCGGTACAAATATTAAAAGTTTATTATTTGTTGATGATTTGGCGATCTTAGTAAGTGGAAAGCCTGAAGATGACATAAGGACGCCAGCCCAAAATGCAATAGACCTACTAAGCAGGCGTGCGGAAATGATGGGCTGCCGCTTTTCTAGCAGAAAAACAGTTGCCATGCACTTCTGCAGACTGAGAAGAGCACATGATAACCCCCCATTAAAAATTTATGATTCGAACATTGAATACAAGAAAGAACATAAATTTCTAGGATTGATCATTGATACAAGATTGACTTGGAAGGCGCATATAGAACACATTATAGAAAATACCATTCCTGTTCTGAACATGATGCGTGTTATAGGTAATTTTAAAGGGGGATCCGATAGCAAAACTATTACCACAATATTCCAAATAATGATTCAATTCAAAATAGATTATGGGTGTCAGATATATGGTTCAGCCAGAAAAAGTAAACTTCAACAACTTAATAAACTAGTCAACCAAGGACTAAGAATTATAACCGGTGCGTATAAAACTTCTCCGATTAGTGCACTATACAGAGAGACAGGCATGCTTCCACTGGAATATAGAAGAAACTTCCTCACAGTGAAGTACTTTCTAAAGACCAAAAACAAAGAGAAGCATATTCTGCAAGATATATTCACGGAAGATGAGCAGATAGATCAATACAACTGGCAGCAAACACGGACCAGGCCTATAAGAATAAGAGCTAGAGAATTATTACGAGGAGAAAATGAAATTGTAAAAAGAAAAGTTATAGAATATACTGTTGGTACTACTATGCCATGGTGCTTGAAAAAAATGGGATTTAATACATCTATGACTGTCCTTGGAAAATCTGGAAATGTCAGTGATTTAGAAGTTAGGCAAAGATTTTTTGAAGAAATGGAAAAATATAATGATAGAATTGTTTTATATACGGACGGATCTAAGATAGAAAATGGGGTAGGTTACGCATGTGTAACAGAAGACAAAGTAATAATATCGCAAAACCTACCAAATTTTGCTAGTATCTTCACAGCAGAACTGTTAGCGATCCATGATGCAATTCAGATATGCAGAGATAATAAAATAAAGAAGGCTCTTATCTGCACTGATTCTCTAAGTTCCATATCAAGCCTTGCAAGTGTATTCAGCGAAGACCCATTAGTCAAACGTGTAATGGAAACCTACAACACTGTACAAGGCCAATGTGAAATAGTAATTATGTGGATACCGAGTCATGTAGGCATTCGTGGTAACGAATTCGCCGATAAAATGGCCAAGCAAGCGGCTCAAAATAGGCAGAACCATGACCGGGAAATTAGAATAGAGGACCAAATAAATGCAATAAAAACAAAAATATTTAAGAAATGGGAGAATGAATGGAACCAAACGGATACACAACTAAGACATGTAAGGCCAAATATAAATACGATAGACACTGCTGCTTTCACCAGGAAAGAATCCGTAGTCTTAACGAGACTTGCATTAGGACATACTAGAATAACGCATTCATATCTGCTGTTAGGCAAATACAAACCTGTATGTCCTCAATGCAAATCATATGCACTAACAGTTCGGCATTTATTAACAGAATGTAATGTGTTATTGAATATAAGAAAAAGATATAGCATTGAAGGTCCACTTGAAGAAATTCTGAAAGGTGATTCTGAAAAGAAAATGAGAAGTGTCCTCGAATATTTAAAAGAAATAAAGATATATCATTATATTTAAAGATTGACCCCCTGCACGAGTATGCATGGTCAGTATGGATGCATATGAATGTATGTGTGTGTGTATAAATGTAGTGAAATATGAGCAGACCCAAAAGTCCCCAAGTAAAGCGCTAATAGCCTTAGCAGTGATGCGCTAAAGAAAAAAAAAAAAAAAAAAAAAAAAAAAAAAAAAAAAAAAATAATAATAATAATAATAATAATAATAATAATAATTTTTTTTTTTTTTTTTTTTTTTTGGGGTGGTGAAATGCATTTACGCACGCCGTGCCGGACTCCCGGAGACTACCGGCTAAAACACCCCCCTCTGCTGGGACCTAGCCTGGATTCGCTGATTCCAGCACTACATCAGGCTAGGCCTCTGTCCTAACCCCCTAGGGGTTCCTCCTTTCCTGTTCCTCTAAATCCTTCTTCTTTGCGACGAGAATTTCCCTCGCGTATCTCGCTATCAGACTCCAGTTCGTCTCGCTGAACAGCATTGTCTCTACCAGAGAGTCTGGAGTTTGCCGCCCAATCACCGCCTCCAAGTCCCTCCTCAGACGCTCCCATCGGTTACACGCAAAAAAGATGTGCGAGGCATCATCTCTGCTTTCCGGGCAGTAGAGGCACGCGTCCTCCTCAGCCTTCCCCATCCTCTTCAGGTACGTCCTGAAATACCCGTGCCCTCTCAGAAGTTGGGTGAGGTAGAAGTCTACCTTTCCATGCGGTCTTCTCACCCATTCTTTAACTCCCCTGATTAGTTTGGCAGTCCATCGACCCCGCTGATCGCTCTCCCAGGAGGCCTGCCAGTTTCGGAAGGTTCGATTTCTTTCTTCCCTGGAGAGTATTTCTTTTCTTCCTTCCGCCCTCCTGTCATACAATCTCTTTCGTTCCCCTGCAAGGAATGCAATGGGGATCACTCCGGCGATAACCATAACTGCAGGTTCGGAAACAGTGCGATACGCAGAGGCGATCCTTAATGCACCCAGCCTCTGTACCCTGGCTAGCCTTTTTCTATAGGTCTCTTTATTGAGCGCATCTGCCCACACTTCGGCTCCATAGAGGAGTATCGAATGGGTCACGCTCATTAGTACACGACACGTACTGGCCTGTGGGCCGCCAACGTTTAACATCAACCGGCTCAGTGCAGCAGTATGCTTCGCGGCCTTGTCCGCTGCATACTGTATTGCTTGCCGAAAGCCAACTTCTTGTCGATTGTTAGTCCCAAATATCTTACGGCATCCTTAGAGATCACGGCTTCCTCTCCAACGCGCCATGAGATGCTCGTGGGGATCCTTTTTTTTGTTAGAACCACGATCTCTGTCTTGGACAATGCCAGCGACAACCCATGCTCGGCCATCCATCTATTGACGACACGCATCACTTGATTCAATTTTAGCTGGGCTTTGTTGGTGTCGCGAGCAGCGATAAGCGCAGCCACATCGTCTGCATATCCGAATAGGACCGTTTCCTCTGGCATTTCTTGCCTGAGTAGGCTATCGTACGCTACATTCCAAAGGTCAGGACCCAAAATAGAGCCCTGAGCTGCGCCTGCTGTCACTGCCGAAGCTCTTGGTCCTCCGGAAGTCTGGTAAATGATCGTCCGATTTCTCAGATAATCACTTAACACCCGCAAGAGATATTTCGGAACTCGAAAGTTGTCCTCTAACGCCTGCAGCACATCTGTCCATCTAAGAGAATTGAAAGCATTCTTCACATCGAGCGTAACCAAAAGTACCACCCGGCGAGAATGGTGATTGTAGCTTTCAGCTCTGCGCACTGCTTCAGTGACCTCTCTTATCGCATCCACAGTTGATCGCCCAGTCCTAAAACCATACTGCTTCGGAGCTAAATCTCCTGCCGCTCGGATCGCTAGCGTCAACCTCTCTCGTAGAAGCCTCTCGTATAATTTTCCTGCAGTGTCCAACATACATAAGGGCCGGAATGACGAAGGTTGCAGATCACCCTTTCCCTTACTGATGAGGACCAGGCGCGCTATTTTCCATCTTGAGCTGAACACTCCAGCTTTCAAGCAAGCGTTGAACATTCCCAGCAATAATCCGGGATTCTGTTGCGCTACAATCCTTAGTACTTCGTTGGGAATCCCGTCAGGGCCCGGAGCCTTCTTGTTTTTTAAAGAGCGCAGTGCCTTTTCCAACTCTTCATTTGTGAGCAGGGGAAAATCCCCTACATCACCATAGTCCCTCTCCCTCCGCTCTAGATGCGAAGGAAAAAGCGTCCTCACTATATTTTCTATGGTTGACACATCCATTACTGCCTGCTTCTTAAACGCTCCTAATTTCTGTGTCACTATCTTATAACCAAGTCCCCATGGATCCATATCCACTTCTTCTTTCAATTTCTCCCAACATCGCTTCTTGCTTTCGAAGATTGCGCGTCGTAGCTCTCGTCTTGCGGCTTTATATTCCATCGAGCGTACGTTGGCGTCTGGTCGGCGTCCAGCTCGTTGGGCTCTTCTTCTTTGCCTGACACACTCCTTCCGTAGGTTCGCGATATGCGGCGTCCACCAATAAACAGGACTCTTACCGTGCCATGGCCCCTTCCGCGGCATTGACTGTTGGCAAGCCTCAGCAATTCCAAATAAAATAAGAAATAATAATAATAATAATAATAATAATATATAATAATAATAATAATAATACTAATAATAATAATAATAATAATAATAATAATAATAATAATAAAAAATAATAATAATAAAATAAGAATATAAGAATAATACTAATAAAAATAATAATTAATAATAATAATAATAAAATAATAATAATAATAATAATAATAACAATAATAATAATAATAATAATAATAACAATAATAATAATAATAATAATAATAATAATAAATAACCCCGTAGGGGGAAGTGGACTAGCCACTTCTTCAGGGATCTAGGCGTCCCTGCGGGTTTCCCAGCCTAACAACACTAACATATACGCTCATACTGACACCCTTAACACTACACACTAGACATAGGACCTGCAGAGGTAGTTGATGTGTGCAACTACTTGGGTACAGCGCACCCACAGGTAAACTTGAGCTCCCCACCACACACACTCACTCACACCTGAACACTCGACACTTTACAGACGACCACACACACTGCATGAACAAGGACACGCACTCGTTGAGAGCTCGGAGTATAAATACCTCTCCTTCGTGCTTGCCGACACGAGGCTTTGGGGCTAGGGTGGAAAAGAGGATCCTGGGCATTGAGGGAGACGGCGACCTGCGGGCGTCCGATCCCAACACATGTCTTCGGCCTCGGCTTCACCTGAGAGCTCTACCTGGGGGTTAGCCCGACCCCAGGAAGGCTAAGGAATTCCGCCTCAGGCGGGTTCCTAGGGTTAGGAGGGGGGCCGCGGGGGCACGGGTCGATGCTTCGGTATTGGAACGCTGTCTTCCGCGGCACCCGACTATATCGAGGTGCGATGGTCTACCCGGATAGTAACCGGGTGCATTTGATCGTCCGAGGAGGCGGGACCACGTGCCTCGATGAATAAAATCAATTATTATGGAAAATAATGATGATTTTACTGGGCCTTGCCCACCAACTCACCAGCTCCTAAACCCAAATCCTTTTCCTACTCCAATTAACCCTCTCCCCATCCCCAACCTCAATCCAACTCAGTCCTTTTCTGTTCCCATCTCTCCTATTCCCCAACCTACAAATCCCTCATCGACCTCGGATTTTACTGGCAAAAGACCTAGCGTGGACATGGACAAATCTTTGGAAAAAATATCTGGGATGCAGTTTACACTGCAACCTTATAGCCCTTCTTCCCCGCCGAGGAAGAAAGCCAAGGGCGGCCACCGGAAATATAATGAGACAGGAAACGAGATAGGAAATAAATTTATTGATTTTGATGAAGACAACTGGGGTAGATTTTTTGTTGTTAAAAAGAAGGAAGGTTCATTCACGAACGAATGCTCCTTTAAACTGTTCAAATTCATAAAAAGTACTTTGGGAAAAACCAAGAGTATTAGGAAGCTTAACGATGGCTCTATCTGTATTGAAGCGGACAGTCGCATCCAGGTAAGGGCCATCTTAAACTTACAGAAGTATATGGATGCCGATTTAGAAGCTGGTCCTCACAAGCGGTTAAATACCTCTCAAGGTGTGATCACTTGTCGGGACTTCTTAAACAGCAGTTTGGATGATATAAAAGAGGGTCTGGCAGACCAGGGCGTGGTGGAGGTAAGACGGATTAAGCGGCGGCAGGAAGGATCCTTAGTGGATACTGCCTCCCTTATCCTCACATTTGACCGCCCAAAGCCGCCACAAATGGTAGACGCTGCTTTTTACAAGTTGAAAGTGCGCCCGTACATACCTTCACCCATGAGGTGTTTCCAATGTCAAAGGTTTGGGCACACTTCCACCAGGTGTAAGGCTACAGAAGCGGTGTGTATATGTGGTAAAATAAAACATGAAGGTGAATGCACACCGCCTATAATTTGCGTAAATTGTGGCGGTGAACATAATGCCAGATCCTCGGGGTGCCCGATTTTAACAAAAGAGAAGGAAATTCAGGAACTAAAAACTCTTCAACAATTGCCTTATCATGAGGCAAAGGCAATTGTTGAAAGTAAATATTATGTGACGAAAGAAGTTTCTTATGCAGAGAAAATGAAGGCACCCCCGTCAGTGGCAAATTTTATCCCTGCCCCTTTAAATAAACAGGGGCAATCAATAAATGGCTCCTCCCCGGCCATGAGGGGAACTATTGTAAAGGTGGGAGAAAACCCACCACCCAAACAAAATGCTCCTCAAAGAGCACCGGTAGCTGAAAGGCTACCAACAATCACTCCCACAGATAGTGGGAGTGACACAAAGGTGGGATCACTCCCACCTAAGAAAACAGTCTCCTCCGAAGGGGAGTGGAAGGTGGTTAATCCACCAAAACGCTCCTCTAGGAGGAAAAGGATTAGTGGACTGATGTTACCACCCCCACCAATTTTAATTGCGAGGGGGGGAAGCATCAAGTCGGCTAAAGAACTGACCTCTGGCCGGGGTGTCCGCTCTCCGAAGCAGCAATGGAAGCTGCAGGGGACGGACATTGAGGCCTCTGAATCGGAGGGTGGAAGCACTTCCGACCACCCTCCCAGAAGAAGGAAAAAAGGCTGGCCAAAAGGCAAGCCCAGGACAAAATTTGCCACTGAATAAATAAATAAATAGTAATAATAATGATAATAATAATAACAATAATTATGAATTCGGTATCCATATATCTACGCAATTACATAAATACTCTTGGGGAAAATTTTTTAATTAAAGGTATATGTATTAGAAATATACTGCCATTCGTGGTCACTACTAAAGATCAACATGTGTGAGTCCATCATTCAATGGAACATGCGGGGCTTCATGAATAATGTGGAAGGGTTACGCCGAATGGTGGCGGAACACCGTCCATTTGGGTTGTGCCTCCAAGAAACGAAGATTCGCCCGGGACAACTTATTCGAATCCCTGGATATGTCGTATATGGCAAAGAGGTGCAACCTGCCCCAGGTGGAAGAGCGCACGGTGGTGTGGCCGTTTGCGTACGGGACAATATCCCCAGCAGACGGCTACCCCTTCAAACTAATATACAAGCCGTTGCAGTGCGTCTAACTGCACCACTGCAGATCACCTTAGCAAGTATCTACCTGCCAGATATATTCTGGCGGAGAGGTGATCTGGAGAACCTGCTCTCGCAGCTCCCTGCCCCGGTGTTGTTGATGGGAGATTTTAATTCTTACAACACCTGGTGGGGATCAGCTAGAACCGATGCTCGAGGCAGAACTCTTGAGGAGATTATAGATAATGCTAACTTGATGCTCCTCAACAGTGGTGAAGCAACACACTTTAATGCACATTCAGAAAGCTTCAGTGCTATTGACCTGAGTGTTGCAACACCCACCATTGCAGTTCGCTTGGAATGGACCACATTAAATGAATTATATCATAGTGACCACTATCCAATCTTAGTATCAAGCTCCATCTCTAGGTCAGAATTTATAATTCCCTGGAGGTACGACATCAAAAGAGCAAATTGGCCCGCTTATTCCGCTAGAGTAGTGACTCCCTCTTTTACAGGAGATGTCACTCTCGATGCAAACAATTTCATGGAAGCGCTAATACGAGCAGCCGGGGATTCCATACCGCGGGTAGGCGGAAGAGTCGTAAGATCTCCGGTCCCCTGGTGGACTCCGGAATGTAGAATTGCCAATGCAGCCAAGAAGCGGGCCCTAAATAAATTCAAAAGGTATCCGACGGAAGAAAATTTAATAGATTTTAAAAAACTAAGAGCCAGGGAGAGGCGTACAATCAGAGAAGCAAAAAAGACAACCCTCACCTCCTTCGTGTCAAAGATTTCTACATCCTCAACACTAAAGGAGGTGTGGGATAAGGTAAGAGCCCTCTCTGGTGGCCGTAAAACACCGTCGATACCAATCCTAAGAGTTAATGATGTCGTCGTCACCGAGCCACAAGATGTGGTCGAGGCCTTTGCCAGACACTTTGCAAAAGTGTCCGGTTCACAGGGTTACTCGGCCGAATTCCTTCGGCGAAAAGGTGACGCGGAGCAACAGTCACTCAACTTTGAAACTGCAATCACTGAAACATATAATGAACCGCTAACCATGGAAGAATTTGAGCACGCGTTAAAAAAGACTAGAGATTCTGCTCCAGGAGTGGACGGAATCCCATATGCTATGATAACAAACTTGAATGCGGTGGGTAAAGAAGCCCTTCTTCGTTTATATAATAGTATATGGGAAACCGGCCAATACCCTGATGGTTGGCGGGAAGCTATTATTATACCGGTCCCTAAAGAAGGCAAAGATCCCAGTAACCCCTCCAGTTATAGACCTATTTCATTGACCACTTGCTTGAGTAAGGTCCTCGAATCAATAATCAATTATAGACTAACATACATTTTGGAGACGAGAGGACTTTACAGCCAGCATCAAGCAGGATTCCGCAAATACCGTTCCACGTTGGATCAGGTTGGCCACCTTGAGGTCTACGTGCAAAACGCATTTATGCGTAGGGAGCACGTGCTGGCCGTGTTCTTTGACCTCGAGAAGGCTTATGATACGACGTGGAGATATGCGATTCTGCGGAAGTGTCACGAAGGGGATTGAGGGGTAAATTGCCGAGGTTCCTCCAGAGTTTTTTAGAATCGCGGAGGTTCCGAGTGCGGCTGGGATCGGTCCTATCAGAACCGTATTTTCAAGAGAACGGAATCCCTCAGGGATCGGTATTAAGTGTAACTCTCTTTACGATGGCAGTTAATTGCTTAGCTGAAGTTGTAGGTGAACAATTAAAAGTATCTTTATATGTAGACGACCTTGCCATTTACTTATCAGGTAATAACCTAGGCGAGGTCGGAGAAACCCTACAACTAGCAATAGATAGAGTGACTGATGAGGCAACAAGGAACGGATTTAAATTT
This sequence comes from Triatoma infestans, assembly GCA_011037195.1. NCBI lineage: Eukaryota > Metazoa > Arthropoda > Insecta > Hemiptera > Reduviidae > Triatoma > Triatoma infestans. The sequence goes on along the minus strand of JAAEAF010002930.1, from coordinate 2,405 downwards.
TCGGAAACCAAAACGGTGTGCCTTCATTTTTGCAGACTGAGAAATGAGCATACAACTCCAACACTATATTTAAATGGCAAACCAATCGAGTACAAACAAAACGTTCGCTTCCTTGGCCTTATATTTGATACTAAGTTGTCCTGGCAGGATCACATAGAATATACCTATAAGAAAGCAAGGAGAACCCTCGACATTTTGAAATTCTTAGGAAAGTATAGATGGGGAACAGAGCGCGAAATATTAAAGCGCATTTTCATCATGATTACCCGTTCCAAGCTGGAATACGGTGCCCCAATATACAGTTCTGCGCGCAAGTCACGCCTGCAATTACTAGACAGAGTTTATAATGAAGGAATTAGATTGTTCACAGGCGCCTTCCGAACCAGTCCACTACAGAGCCTCTACGTAGAGTCGGGTATGCTGCCTCCTCAACTTAGAAGAGAGCAGCTGACCCTGTCCTACATCGCCGGAATATGGGGTAAAAGGTTTCATCCTTTATTTCACACCATATTCGAGAGCCAACATGATGAAGAGTTTCGTTTACAACGCTCGCGGACGCGACCCCTTGGGGTCCGGGCTAAAGAAATATTAGATGCGGAGGGAATAGAATTGGGCCGAGTGGTGGGTTGGGGTTTCGCGCCTTTTCCTCCCTGGTCATTACCCTCCGCAAGCGTCCGCTTAGGCCTGGCAATACATAAAAAAGATGAAACATCACCCGTCGTCTATAGACAAAAATTATTAGAACTTCTAAATTTATATCAAGATTCCCGGCCTGTCTTTACAGACGGGTCGAAGATAGGCGACGGCGTTGGTAGCGCTGTGTACACAGAGGGAGTCACCCTTAGTTGGACACTCCCTCGGTATACAACCGTGTACACAGCTGAAATGTACGCAATCTCCCAGGCCATAGAGTTAATCAAAAATAACAATTATACGAAAGCAATAATATTGACGGATTCACTAAGTGTATTAACGGCTCTCCGGGATAAATTCTCGACAGACCCAATGGTCATTAATATTTACAAATTACTGCAGCAGCTACGCACACGTGGCCAGGGGGTGACACTTGCCTGAGTGCCGGGCCATATCGGAGTGTCCGGTAATGAAAAGGCGGACAAGGCTGCAAAAGCAGCTGCCTTGGCAAATAATGAAGGTGTCACTCCTGTCCGTCCCACTGACATACAAATTTATATGAAAAATATTATAAATAAAAAATGGCAAGCACAGTGGGACAACATAAATGAAAAACTGAAAGAAATTAAACCACGTGTGAAAAATGCTATAGTCGAGGATTACCCGCGGCATGAATCAGTAATTCTGACGAGGCTTAGGATTGGTCATACACGTGTGACCCATGGGCACCTCCTTATTGGTGAAAGAAGACCTAGGTGCCCTCGATGCCGAGAAAGGTTAACAGTGGCGCACGTGTTGGAAGGGTGTCAGGCTCTGCATGCACTGAGAGAAAGAGCAGGCCTGCCACATGACAAGCGCACTATTCTTCAAGAGGGTTCTCCTTACATAAGGAGGCTATTTGCTTATTTAAGATCTATAAATGTCTATAGTAAAATTTAGGTTAGTACTTGGTTAGGTGAATTTGGGTGAAGGAATATCGAGTACTTCACCCAGTTAGGTTAGTTTCTTTATTACAAAGGGGAAAGGAATATCGAGTACTTTCCCCATGTGTGAATGCGTTGTATGAATGAATCATTAGCATGAAAGTATTTATTAGCGAAAATGTATTTATTAGCGTGAATGTGTTTTATTAGTTTGAATGTATTTATTGGCAAGAAAGTATTTATTCGCGTGAATGGTTTTTTAATAGTATGAAAGTATTTATTGGCGAGGATGTTAGCATGAATGCTTAGAATAGGTTTTCTTTTATCAGGGGTTGAAAGAAATTTTTAAAAGTATTTCAACCCCATAGCTTTAAGTTACATTAGTTTTGATCATTTCAGGATGTGTAGGAACATTAGTTTGAAGTACTACACATCGAATATGTATAGTAAATAGCCTCCTACGCGATATCATATGTATTATAATAAATTATCAATTAACAAAGTCAGTTTAAACTTTTTATATACTTGGTTTTATAATTAAACAGTAAGGTTTCTGACATTAGAATCTACCCCAGTTGTTAATAAAATAAGGGATGGCACAAACAATAAACCCACACTCCCCCTCGTCGATTAGATCGATGATATAAGAGGGGATATGTGGGTAGATCTTCGAACACCTATGGCTCCATCCTGCCTTGCTGAGCAAGGTGTAGTGCGTGGAAGTCACACAGGTTAGGATGTGCCATCCCAGCTCGAGTGGCCATAGAACGAGAAAGGTTTATTGACTAGAGGCGCTAATGACCATCGTAGTCGATGCGCCGGAAAAAAAAAAAAAAAAAAAAAAAAAAA